>JAVSBS010000316.1:3865-18794 GCA_033124195.1 Coracias cyanogaster
CCCCTCCAGGGATGGGGACTCCACCACTGCCCTGCCCAGCCTGGCACAGCCCTTCACAGCAAGAAATTGTTCCTCATGACCAACCTCAACCTCCCCTGGTGCAACTTGAGGCCATTTCCTCTTGTCCTATCGCTTGTTACATGGGAGAAGAGCCTGACCCCACCTCACTCCAACCTCCTTTCAGATTGCGTCTGTTGTTTTCAGCCCAGATGTCCCACTCAGAAATCACAACGTATATTTGATATCTCATCAATTTCACATCAACAAATTGTTGTACCAAAAGGCTCTGATCTTGCAGAGCTGCACAGCAGCAGTTAAGTAAATCTATTATCTTCTCAGGAGCTCGTCACAGGTAGTGAAGTTACTGACACAAGTGTCCCAGGGCTGGAAGAGACCGCAGGAGCCTATGCAGGGCTTCTGTCTACTTCACCACAGGCTCTGCTACACCTGCATCACCCTGACGTGCGGCTTCCTGAAACTTTTCCTAAAGATCTCAAAGCAGTGGATTCCACAACATCCAGAGAATCTATTCCAGCATTTCACTGTAATTAAGGTTCAGAAAATTTTTTCATGTATTTTTAAAAAATCCCCGATATTTCCTAAGGTAACGTCCAGGCCATTACTTCTTGCCCTATCCAACAAAAGACACAAAACTGATTTTTGCCTTCCTCTTGGTACATCTTTTACCTCTTAAAAAACTGTAACCCTGCGCCTTCTTCTGACCGCCAGCTTCTCTCATCTAAGATGAACAGCATTCACTCTCATCCTTGTGATGTCTCCAGGTGACCTATATCTTTAAAAAGCCAGGCCAAAAACTAGAATTTCAGAATTCCTGAACTATAACTCAAATATTCAATAGCATTATGACTCTTTTTTCCTTCAAAATCTGCTTTCTACAATATATTACCTTCCAAGTTAGGATAAGGAGACAAGGAGACCTTATCACCACGTTCCAGTATTTAAAGGGTGGCTGCAAAGAAGATGGAGACTCCCATTTTACCAGCAGCCACATGGAAAAGACAAGGGGTCGCAGGTAAAAGTTGCTCCCGGGGAGACTCCAGTTGAGGAAAATTTTTTTCAACAAGGGCAATCAGTCACTGGAATGATCTCCCCAGGGAAGTGGTGGAGTCCCCAGCACTGCACACTTAAGACTCAGCTAGACAGGGTGCAGGTCCAGCTTGTCTAGACCAGGCTTTTGCCAGGAAAGGTTGGACTAGATGATCCTTGAGGTCACTTTCACCCTGGGATTCTATGACTCTAAGTCGACCATGCACTCTCTTGGAAGAAAACCACAAGTTAGTAAACAATTCAATTGTCAAAACTTGACTTAGTAGGAGATGCTGAGATTCAGTATCTCCTTGGAACATTGAAATATCTGCATTTATCACAACTCCAGGACTGTGTCTTTCTGGCCCAATGGCACCGAGCAGCACAGCCTGGAGCAGTCAGCTAACAGCATTCACTTGTTGATGTGCAAAACAAGAATAAAACCAGAAATCTTATTTAAAATAAGACCCACCTGTGAAAGTGTCCATCACCAATATTGACTCATTACCTCCGATGGCCTAACCCATGTCAGATGCCCAGCTCTGACATGGTTGGGCAGGGAGTGAAGTGACTCCAGTCTCAAGGAATGGTAAAGGTAAGACAGGATGGTGCGTTTTACAGAACTGAACATTTGACACAACTGCACCTGACACACAACTCTCTGCTTTGGGGTAGGCAGAAGCTGCTCAGATGACTTTGTACATGAAAGTAACTTTCTGCCCAGCTAAAGGCAAGTACAAGGTTGCTTTGTAAATGGAAATTGATGTCACTGCAGCACAAGGATACTGGAAGTGTCCGTGGTCAATGAGAATGAGGCCTGGATAAAGCAGTATGCAGAGAGCACTGGAGACCTGAAAAGAAGAATCAGAAGAGAAAAAACAGAGAGGGGAAATTAATTAAGTTAGACATTAGGCAGAGGGATTCATACTACTTCACCAATACAAAAATTTGCCCCTCCATGGGCAAATACCCTATATGTAGGAATCTCCTCCATGAGTAATCTCCTGGCAGTATTATTATTAGGAATAAAAAAAGGATAAAGATTTTCCAGAAATAAGAGAATACCAAATGAAGACCAGCCTCCACTTTGCCAACCAGCTCAAAGATCACCCACACCCATCTTAAACCTTGGAACCAGCCCAAAAATCCAAAGACATGTTATTCCAAAATGTCCTGGTTCTGCCACAAGGAGAATGGCAAGACAAAGCAGTTCCCAGATTCCCCCACATCACAGCACAGATTTGGGGTTTACTACCCTAGTAATATATTCAGAAATAAATAGGAGTTCACAGCTACTAAATTTCAGAGCATCTTGTTATCATAAACATTAAAATAATTGCTGTAATATATAGAAAAAGCCATTAACATATCTATTTAATTGAGAAGCCTTTAATACGAGATATTCTGGTTGTCATCAGTTTTACATCAACGGAAGCCATCACGGTGTTCCATGCATTAATTAACTCTCATACTTTTACATTTCTACCCTATTTTAACAGTGTTTTTTTCTTTGTTTTTTTAATTTACATGCACCCCAGATACTTACCTTCTTTTTAGTAGATGTTTCTTTCAAGGAAAAACAATATAAAATAACAGCAGGAATATAAACCAGCAAATCAGCAACAAACACTGAAAAATAAAGATTAACCAAGTTAGAATCTGCCCACATACGTCATCTTAATGCTATTCAAGCTGTGTATTTTCATCTGGATTGTGACTCTTTGACACCGCCTACAGCTTTAACTTCTTGAAGCTCCGCACCTTGATTATATTTGGTGTAAAAAAAACCTCAGATGACAATAACTACACGGTGTTGGAGTGAGATTAGTTGCCTACCCTTTGAATGTGGGCTTTGCATCTGAAAACTTCACTGTAGTCATTCAGTTCAAGTGAAGTTCAGAAGTCCTGTGACTATAGTTTCAGGTGAAAATGCTTTTCTATTGTCTCACACTGTTACAGTACGTTTCGTTGTGTTAAAGATGGCTCAGGTTTGGCAGCCACACCAAAGCTAAGCTTTTTCAATTGCTTTGGGAAACACAAGGCAAAAAAAAAAAAAATACTGGCAAATAAACATTAAATATTAGAAAGTCCTTTGTGAGAAAATAAACTGGGTAGTTCCACTTCAAAGGACAAAAAGAAAGAGGCCTACAGAATTTGATCTTGTTAATGTTTCTAACGCTATCATTTCTGATGGCCAAAAGCTGCTGCTTCCACGTGTTCAGCTGTTTTGGCTTCTGGCACAGCCTCAGTCAGGAAGGGAGCGAACTCTAGTTCCTCACATGCCGGAATGAGAGAAGGCATTCTTAATTCTCCAAAGAAATCAACTACAACTAGAGCCAGTCAAGTGGTGTGATGGAATGGGAGAGTCTGGAGACATAATTAAGAAGCTCTAGATTTTAACCATCTCCCGTGTATCTGGGTGAATTACTGATTATGTGGATAGATGGACTAAAAGGAGTTACTTGGCTCTGAGCATCTGCTTACAGCAAACAGGTGGTAAGAAGGTCAACAAGACAACAGAACCAGCAGGTTCACCTGCCTAGAACTATGTCAACTCCTGCTTGCGCTGAAACCACCAGGTGAATTCTTCCTGGGAGTTGTCTTAAGACCCTGAGAAAAATCTCACTTTATTTCTATAAGCCAGTTTCAGAAAACGTGCAATTATTGCAAGAAGGAAAGTGTACTTTGCTGCTTCTCAGTCACGAGCTTTGGAAGAAAACGATTCAAGATCTCAGTTATTCAGTGATGAGTTGTTTTGTGGGCTTAAGCCACAACTAAACAACCATACCCAAGGCGTTAGCAAAACAAATACGCTGACATTTTAAATAAAGGTGTAAAACCAACAGCTGACATTGACCACCCTGAATTATTTTAATGCATTCTTCTAATGGCAATTGTTAAAAAGCGTTTATCAGTTCTCCCAGATCCATCAGTGCTTTGGCAAGTGCGTTGATTTCAAAATTAATAAAGACCATTTCAAGGGTAATTAAGTTCTAGTGATTTTTATTTTCTTTTCAATCCAATCAATTACTAGAGGCCAGCAAGAGCTTTGTGAAATACAGAAAAGCTATTGATGAACAACAAATTCTGCTGTTGCAATCAGGAAGCGTTTTGTGGCACTCTAGATTTAAAATCTAAGCAAATGGTAAGAGGATCATACGGCATCTGCCATCGCTCAGAGAACGAGCTCACTGGCCCCATCACTGTCCGACCCATACAGCGACTGAATTCAGTTATCTGCCCATTTTCTGCTGCAGTTTTCTATTCTTTCCTTTGTAGCAGCAGTTCAAAATCATCAACTGATCAGCAGAGTGAGTGCAGGAAAGTGAAGTTTAGGATAAAAGCGGTAAAATACATTTTTACTTTATTAACAGACCTTTGTCTAGAAGGTGGTGCCTGTTGGACAGAAAAGTGACATCTTTAAAAATATCAAGTATTTCCACCTTGCAGATAAAATATCCAGCCCATTAGATAGATCCGAGCCCTCAAGACGCTGTGAAGTCAGTGACTGTCAGTCTACACGCAAAATAATTTTACAATAAAAACCAAGCTAAGCTGAAAATGGGAAGCCTATTTCTCAGAATGGAAGGGAAAACAACAATACTCTTTTCAAATTTTAAAAATGAGTCTATGCTACAAAAACACAGCTTTGGTTCAGAGATTTTACTGAATCGACTGGGTTGAAAACTTGCTTGTATATTTTGTGTTTACCAGCTTCACAAACGACGGCAAAGAGAAAAGAACACAGAAGTTTGGTTCGTAAGTGGACCTGCAAAGCCACCCGTGCCAAGGAACTACGAATAAACTGGTGGAGACAGAGAAGCTGCGTGATATTAAACATGCTGAATTAGTAAGCGAGACAAATGTGTAGGATCATCCCAAGGAAATATAATTTTCCTACCTGTTGTACGCATAAATAACTTATGTGGCTGACTCTCATAGCCCCGAGATGTGTGCAGAGCAATCCAATCAGGATTTATTAACTTTGCACTGTAAAACAAAGTACAGACGCATCAAAATGTAGACAGTTCTCATTTCCCTTTGCACTCCTTTCAGCAATAAAGACGACACGCACAGGAGCGTATTCCACGAATTAAGATGAATGAGAAGAAATATTTCAAAGAGCAATAGTGATCAATGAAAGATTTTCTTCACCGCTAGATCAGTTTACACTGCAGACTTCAGCTGCTATTCCACAATTAAAGTCTTTGGAAAGACTGAAAATGGAATACAATATTTATTAGGACAAGATAACCACTTTGAGTCTAGTTCCATGGACTTTTAGAAAAACAATTGTAAATACCTTCCATACTTAAGTATTAAATATAAACCGTTTACAGTTCACATAGATGCCCCACATAACTGCGCCTGTGCACTTTAACCTACATTCTTATTCCGTAAGTCTCATTCCAACAGCAGTAAAGCCCCTGTGGAAAAAGTATTCCAATAACAGAATTCTATTTACATGATAGCCACTCATCGAATGTCACTCGGGCTCTCGATACACAAGAGCTTTCCCATGCGAGGCACCCAATTCCTACAGCACTTCTCTCTGTGCACTGCTGATCCGACAGCGGCTTCTGTAGAAAGCAAAATGTCTAAGTCACATCTAACTCTGAAAAAATGTGTGGACCCGGCTAGAAGAACGTGACCCTTCAGTCCCTGCTGCAATAATTACAAGACAGAAAAACGCGGTATTAGTTTTAAGCAATAAGGATACACATAAAATCTTACTTCCCTACGTTTAAAGTAGCAAACAATACTTTCCATTTCATCAGCTGCCCCAGACTGGTAGTTTTTAGCTACTCGTTTTCTGCTCAGGGGAGGAAAAATATTTTTTAAAGGGCGGGGGGAAAAGAGGTGGCAAAAAAAAAAAAAAAAAGGTGAATTTGGTGGTTTGTATTCTCCAAAGTATTTCAAATAATGAACTTACACATAAGCACACACAAAGCTGTGATAGGCAGTAAGAGGTGGATAATCAAGGCCCCAGTACATCAGGTTGTTGTCGCTTGTATTGAAGTACCTATTGAAAAAAGAAAAGATTAAAGGGAGATCTACATTTCCAGCTTTGCTTCAGCCCAAGGAAAAGGCTGAATATTAAACCAAGTATTTACTGACATATTCCAAATCCAATATAGAAGTTTGCAACTTCTAAATCTGATTTTACTTCACACACACACACACACACAAAATCTCAAGCAATAAAACAAAAGCAAAAGCTGATTCAGAGCACACTCACTGGTGTTTGCAGAACAGATTGAAAAAGCTGCTAAAGCTTTTACTCGGAGGGAAAACCCTCGATGCAAACAGTGTGACAAAAATCCAGAGACTATGACAAGGCCTGCACAAAACCAGCTGTACACATCTACTGTGGCTCTAGATTGATGTAGGAGGCTTTGCAGGTCCTCACCTCCATCCACAAACCAAACCTGCAGCGCTCATGCATGGCAATTATTCCAGAAGACAGCAGTCAACTTGCCGAAAAGGAAATAAAACCAATGCAGCTAAAAGGGAATTTCAGAAGAAATGGAATTCACTAGGGATTTTTCCTTATATTAATCCTCGATTCCTTTTTTTCCTGGACATGGACAGCACATCTAATGTGGCGGTGACTTCTGAAGAGTTCAACTTTAGCTGCTGCTTTTGTAGACTGATGTAGTAAATTGTGAACTGCTGCTGCTTAACACACCTTCCTAAGAAACTTCTGAAAAATCATCTGTTGAAGGTCTACAGCTGGAAAGCAACTGGAGAGAAGTGGAAAAGGGTGACAAAGATATTCCACGGACACACAAAGAGCAGCGTAGGTCTGGAAGAAAACAATTGCCAACAGGCAATTCTGCCAGCTTGAACGGAGGAGACTGGGACTAAAATGTTCCTGAGAAGACAACAGCAAGTTCTCAGAGTAACACCTCCAGAACAGCCAGCACAAGGTCATGAACCTCAGTCGGGTATGTCGGGCACAACCACTTTACCTAGTTCTGCCTCAAAACTCAGGTGGACCACATGAGAAAAAGGATCTTCCCATTGGTAATGATGTTGTGTTGGTATTTCTACGGAGGGCTGGCAGCAGTTAAAGTCACCTCTTCTAAATGGGAAACAACAGGTTTTATCCAAGAAAAACAGAGGTTCCAAAAATAAGGCCTCAGACCTTTTCCATCTCACGGCAAGACAGGCCAACTACTCTAACTGCTGAGGGGCAAGCTCTTGGCTTTTCCTGTTCCTCTCTTCGAATCCAGCCAATTTTTGACATTTATTATAGTAAATGATATTTCTTGAATTCTTTACGAGCTGCCTGCAGTATCTTATGAACCGATGATAAATCATGTTTCTTTGAGTTGCATCTCTGCTTCTCACCCTACGATTCAAGACTGCTCATGCCAAGGCAGTTCAGATTCTTCACGCAGGATGTAACAGTCTGCAACTTGGTAGTAAACTTTCTAGTTTTGTACTTTTAAAATTTTTACCTTCCATAAACTCATGGTTTCAACAGAAAATAATAATCCCTACACCCAGTAATATTTAGCAAAAAAGGCTTAACGGTTTTAACTAGTAATATAAGAAGAAAGGATGTTCTTAAAGTAGTCTTTAATAAATAATAACAGGATTGTAAAAATGATATAAAAAATATTTAAATTCTAGCTTCCGGCTCAGAGAAATCTCCACAAGGAAACTAAGTACAAACTATACTGTAGTTTACTGCAGCTTTCTCTTCTTTTTTTTAATAAATCCTGGGTTTGGATCAAAGCAAATAAGCATGAAACCTGCAGCCCTATCACCGACGCTTGCCTGTTTTATAGTAAATGTGACAAGTCTGAAAAGATCAAGAGATCTATAGGACTAGGGCCTCACAAGAGCTGCTCTCTGCATGTTACCTAGACAAAGCTACAGAAGAACACATGCCTGCTGCGTAGGCAGCTTCTCTAAAAACTGAACAAACAGCACTAGAAGTGATTAGAATCTCCACTTCAAAACTGAACACTATTTTTTACATACTGGAGTATTCGGTAATACAGGAGAGGAAGGACCGTTTAGGATTCTCGAATGTAATGCCTTGCATGGCAGCCAAGAGGTTCTTTTCCAAACGTCCAAGACTGAACATGACTTCGCTGCGTTAGAAATTCAATTCCCAAAGCAGACGCAATCCCCCCCAAAAAACTTTTGTTATAAATAAAACAAAGATCAAATACTACAAGACCGAGATGCCCAGCTGGCAGCCCGCAGGCTAAACCCAGCCCGCAATATAGCTTCATCTGGCCCCCGGGAATGCCTAGAAATGATGACTGCTGTAACTTTTAAGTACGTATCGTTCTGCGTAGCGGAGTGGATCAAAGCTGCCAACTCTGTTATGATGTCAGCTCTCCGTTATCCCAGCTCTGGCACAATGATGGGTCTGGATATCCCCGAAAAATGCAGAAGAGAAATGATAATATAGATACAACAGGATGATCTGAAGTCACAACATAGAGCCCTCTGCAGAGTTCCACGCAGGGCCATACTTTCAGAATTGGTCCCACACATAGTTACACAAATAATACTGAATTAATATTCGATTCTGTCATATTGGTCTGTTCCCCAACAGATAGCTGAGGAAAAAATTACACCAAAGAGAACACCACTATCCCTGTTGGAAGATGCCCAATGTACTCCAATTTCTGTTGTAGCATATATATGGACTAAATTTTTACCGTTTCATGCAAGCTCCAAGGAGTATTAGGAAAAATGTAAAAATAAAACATTTGGAATCATTTTCCTACTCTTCTAAGTCATCTGCACAAATTAAGCTCACTATCCTTATATCTAGATTTCAAGCACCCACATTTTAAAATCTGTATGAAGAACACGGGCGTGAACAATGAACTCACAGGTCTTAAAACCACCAGAGTCTCCAGCACAAGAATTCAAGCCCCTGCATTTGCTGGCACATCTCTGTCTTTTATCTTAGGGGAGATAAGCAGAGTTCGCTTTGGTTTTTTCAGTGCTGATAATCATGAAAGTTTCTGTGCACTAGAGAACCGGAACTCAGGAAGCTGATTTTTTTTTTCTACACGAGAACAAGCTTCTCTACGATCTCTTAAATAAGATTGCTAGAAAACTGCTTCTTGATGTTTCCAAATAATTCAAAACAAAGCCGGAGCTTCACAAGAGAGACCTACCCATCAGCACGTTTTGTTATAGCAAGTTAAAGTTCCAAATTCTTGCTTTTTTTTCCTGTTGTTAAAAAAACAGTATCTCGGTGTAAGAACAGGGTGATATTTTATCACTATCAAAGGGTCTTTAGAATAGTTCAGAGAACAGTAGAAGATGTTGCAGAGATCTTAAGCCAAGAGGTGTATTAAAATAAGATAAGAACAAAGTTTCACTATATCTACCCCTCTGCAACCTGAACTACCATAGTGCTACGTACCACTGCCTGACAGGTAGATTGTAAGTGACTTCTTGCCAGTGCCTCTGAGCTTCATAGTCTCCGTACATAGGTGGTTTTCCTGCACCTGAAAAGAGATGACGGAGTATTTAGGGATTTATTCTGTTCATGCAGATTGCTTTTCCTCCAGGTATGTATTTGTGTATTAATGTATTACTGATTTATTCTCCATTCCTCTATGATATTTGAGAGCAAAATAAAGACCTCATCTGCTATGCAGTCTAACAGGGAAGGAAAAAAAATTATAAATTATGCTTTCTTTTGGCTTTCTGGATATTTCTGCGATAAGCATTTATCAAGATATTGCACTGTGAAGAACTGCTTCCTCATCTGACAAAAAAAAAAAATCACTTCCAAGTGTAGATGAAAAATGTGGCACTTTCTCTGAAATAAGAAAATGTACATAATGGACATCTTACACTGATTTTGTGAACTACCACACTTCCTTAGTACAGGGTAATTGGCAACATTCTCGCTTGTGCTTCAGCCTCATCCTCGTACCTTGCTACTGAAAGTAACAAGCAGCTTGATTTTTATATTTACTAAGAACTAGGACTTGCCTGCTTTGCAACGCTAGCAAGAAAACTGCACCCGTCCCTCTCCCCAGGGTTCTTAACAAAGAGTTAAGCCATGTACCGAATCGGGCCATTCCCTACGCAGAACAGGCTCCGAAGAATGTTTTTCTTGTCATCTACAGATCTTTCTAAATAGTAACTGCTCCATTTTGGCTTACAGGAATTCTCTCTCTCGCATTTTTCAGCTGAGCGGTTGTTACGTAGCCGTTCTGCAAAGTGAATTATGTTAAAGGCCACTTCTCAGCATGCATAAGTCTCTCGAGAAACTAAGATTCTTTTTCTTCCGCAGAAACAAAGTTTTATCAATGCAAATACTTCAGATGTCTACTCAAACAATTCCCTCGACACAAGCCCAAGTCTGACAATGACAGTATGTTAAGTATCTTTATCACAGAGTTCATTTACTTCTATTAATTAACCTGTGCTTATTGAGAACAGAAGCTGGACTGATGGTACTTCCACTAAAATACTGACACTAGCCAGAGATTTCTGCTTCTTTAAAATATAGGAAGGTCATTACTGAAATGCAAAAATAGGCATTATCCACATTTTAGAGTGCGTGTATATGTGTTTGATGTGTTTGTGTGTGTATATACATGCATATATATATATATATATAAAAACACGTTATTTTATTTCAGCTTCTCCCACTCACAGAAAAAAATAAAAGGAAAAGAAATTAATTAGCTTCATGATCAAAACAGAACTTAATCCAAAGGTTCGGTTACTAAAAGCCAAATACAGAGACTGATCACACAGCAGTTTCAGAACGTGTATTTAGCTTCCATCTACAGCAAACCTCAAGTATAGAGCCAAAGAGAATTCAGAATTAATAAAAACGGAGTGTTTAATTTTTAAAGGGTCACAAATACTTGAGAGTGGTCATATTCAGTTTTACCGTTCCCAGGAAACAGACATTTTTAAGGGTCTGAAGCTGCCTCTCACACGAGTTTTTAGCTGGACTTTGGCAATGCACTTTAAAAATTTAAAAAAATTACGCATTCATCTATGAAGCCAAGTTTTTCCTCAATAATTCTCCAAGACCAACTAATCTAAGGTCATAACTGGTAACCTTTCCAAACTAGGTAGCAGTTGTTATCTGCTTTCTCACCACCGTGGCCCTAATTCCAGAGGCAGAGCTAAACGCTTGCTAGATGGCAAATGGGAATGATACCTCGATCCAAGACTATACAGTAAACAAGGGCAGAATTAAACTGAGTTGAATTTTTTGTCTTGCTCCTGTCACTAGAAGTTTATTAGATCTGAAGGAAGTCAAAGAGGAAAAAAAAAACCTCCAGTGTGCTTATGCATTTGAGAGCTCTAACACTCACGTTTGGTTTTTTTTAGCCAGCCAATGTAAGGTTGAGCACATGCTTTAATAATTTGCTGGATTGGCTCTGACTCAGCTTTTCCTATTCCAAAAGAAGTTATATGATCATTGCACAGAAAAAATATTTTTTAAAAAATTCTATTTTAAATTCAGGCTTTAAGACTCTCAGAATCTTAATCAACTTGAAATTAAATCAACGTTTAAAATCTAGTTAGCAATGTAACGGTAAATAGTGCCGTGCAATAGAACTCTGGTTATCGTGTGGCAGAAGACAGCGTGTTTGGTTTTCTGCCTATAAATGGGTAAAAAAGAGCCTGTTACCTACAGAACAGATCTCTCATAATGGCCTTGTCAGAAAGCAAACTCAAAATACAGCAAGAAGCTACACGTGCAGCTTCTCTTCAGGCAAAGTCCTTCAAGTAAATGAAACCCAGGAGTCACCAGTTTAAAATCACTAGAATACAACTGAACAATTCCAACAGCTTGGAGGATGAGGCTCATTTGTTAAATAAAAACCTGCAGAGAGCAAGCTTATGCTAAGTGTAGGAATGGCATAGAGAGGTCTGCGGAAAAACCTGCTAGCTCTTTGCAAGCATTACGAGATGGGGAGGAGAAAAAGTCATCTATTAAAAGAATATGGCTCTAGTTCACGCCGTACGCAATGTTAAGGGAGTACAGCTACAAGGCAGAGTGTAATCGCTCACTCCACGTCATCTTTGCACTGTCTTCATTAGCACCAGTACGGTTTTATCTAAATATAAAGCAAGGCTCTGTCTGTTACAGAACTTATAGGGCAAGATTAAACAGAGGTACCGTTGCACCACAATAAAATTCTGCAGCTACTCAAACAACAAAGGCATAGGGGTGAACAGCCAGCTGTACTTTGGCTCTTCCTAAAACATTACTGATCCTTGTTATTGCCCCCCTCCCCCCGAAAAAACAACATTGTGGCGGGTTTTTCCAGCATTTTGTTCCAAGCAGCTGTGATGTTAATCATTGCACATAAAAAAAATAAGAATAAGGTATTATACGAACCTTTGGGAAATAGAGAGGCGCTACAAAACGACAACGCTTGAAATAACACATTGCTTTCTATTTACGATTTTACACTCAAGTTTATTTTCATTTATCACAAGCTCCACAATTCACCTTCACGTGGCCGTTTTACCGACTGCAAACACGGATTACCTGAGTAAGACCCAAGCGATACAGCCCAGCGGACGGTAAGTGCGAGTAAAACGGTAATTGTCATTAAGCTCCACTTCTCCATAGCTGGTCTTTAACGAGCCCAAACGTTGCTGAAAAGAAACACCACAAACGTTGCTACAATTCTGTCCATGGTCTTGTTCTTAGCCATTTAACGGCGCTGCCGATACTCCCGGTTTTCTCCCCACCCAGAAGCATTCTGTTACTCTCTTGCGGCTGGAAGCATGCCGCAGTCAGGCGGGGTTTACACTACTGGAGAATTTCTAGCTAGGAAGCCAAAAGCTGCAATTTCACCCACTTCTAGAAGCTAAAAAGGCATCTGACAAAACACACACTAGTAGCAAGATGAAGGGTAAAAATTTAGAACCGCTTATGAGAATTCAGAAAGCAGATCAACACTACCCTGTACATACACAGCTAAGCATCACCTTAATAAGCTCCACACAATTTGTTATGTAAATGTGAAGCATCATTTCCCTTTAAGTGACAAGGGACCAGTAGAGAAGATCATAGAGGTAGTCAAAATACTCATGCCAACCAGGTATGTTAAGCAGCTTCCAAACTTGTATTTGCTACTGAACAAGAAAAATCTCTTCAAAGTAGTCTATAAAAAAAATCCTAGATTAATAATGCACTAGAAAAAAATTGTTAACAAGCATACAGTTTTTAAAAGTCCCAGTATTCAGGGACTTTTATAATTTTAAATGTCCCGGTATTAAGTTAATGCCACTTATTTTCTCAATTAAGAGCACCACAGCTGAACTATGCAAAACGTAGACCTGGTAAAGGTTTCTCTGTTGGTTTAAACTTATTTAAAAATTATTTAGAAGTTAACCATGTACTGGCAGGCCATGTGCTGGACCAGGTATTGTCCATTCTCCTGCAGCCATTATAGAAGCACAGAACCCATCAGAAACTCTATAATGTGTTCTAACTAATTCCACAGGGATACAGTCATGCGCCAGCACATAATCAAAAAGTTAAATGTATACCGCCGACATAGAAATGTAAACATTTGCTATTAACGATCAAAAATCCCCAATCTGAATCTTACTTCAGTCGCCTCAATACTCAGAAAGGGACTTGAAATTCCACCTCTCCCTCCCCGAGCATAAGCACACCGTCCATCGCCTCTCCCTAGAGGATACGCCAGATGAAACCACCAGGCTCAGGAGACCTTCTCCATCCTTCTACCCAAAGAGGCAGGAGGCCTGATCTCCCACCAAGCTTGCTTCACCACAGGAAGGATGCAGTAACCAGGAAAAAAACATTGCTAGATCTGTCAAATTAAAGGCCACGTGCATCAAACTCAGAAATCCAGAAACCGGAAAGTAATGGTGTTGCCGTATGCAAAAAACACTAACTATAGAATATGCAAACTTTGCTGCAGAGAATCAAAAATATTTTAGTCCAAGTTAGAAAAGAAATCTAAGTAGAAACTACTCCAGTCCTGACAGTGAGAGACAGCAGTAACTCCAAAGGCTGCACTTCTGCCAAATCAGCAGCTGCAGCATCGTTCCCTCCGCAGTCAGCAACAGATTTACAGGACAGCAGATGACTACAACTGCCAAAGGCTCTCCTTGCAGGAGAGGCATGATCCGATTAAAGTGAGTTTAATACACTTGCCACTGCCAAAAAAAAAAAAAAACACCAAACCACAAAAACATCCCACAGAGCAGCAGCACTGAATTGCTGATTTAGTAACAGACAAGCGACATCTCAGACATGTTTCGGTTATTCTGCTCAAACTAGATCCACATTTATTTACTATTCACAGAAAGGTACAACCCAACAGCACCGCTTAGCAAACAAGAAGTTACTTTAACAACATAAATCTCTGACAGCAGTAGATCACCATCTATAGGTAGAAACGTGAACACTGAACAGCTGCATGCTTCTTGTGCTACACCTGCACCCAAACCACAGGGCAGGCACATTTATCCTAATAAAAGATACTGAGGGGGACTCTGTAGATCATGTTACCCTAAGGGAACTATCGTGTCTCCTGGTCCAATAAGACCAGGGTTCTGTATGACTTCCAAAATCAAGTGTCACAAGCCTGGCCTTTCTCTGCTATCAGATACTCACATCTGCCCTTCCTAAGTTCCTAGTAATTAACTATACCGTCATAATTCCTATGTAATGCCAGTCTCACCTACAGATAGAATCCCCCATCTCCCTTCCTCACATGTCTTTCCGCCATTCCCTAAGTTTGCAGTAGGCCATTTTCTAGCGTATTGAGTATCTTCTTTCTCTAAGGCCTCAAGTTGCACCAGGGGAGGTTGAGGTTGGACATGAGGAACAATTTCTTGCTGGCAAGGGCTGTGAAGGGCTGTGCCAGGCTGGGCA
>JAVSBS010000318.1:0-43206 GCA_033124195.1 Coracias cyanogaster
TGTATTCATTCATTCATACTGCTTATTGGTACTTGTTGTGAAATAACAGCCAGCATATTCACCAAAGGATTTAACACAAAACACTATTTTTATGTTTAAATCATTTAAAACATAAAACGATGTTTCAGAATGGGACTATTTTCTATTCACCTGCCAACAGAAGAAAACATAGTTGGATTATGAAAAAGCCAAGAGAACTTGCTCCATTTATATTTCAGGAAGGAACTTTCTTGATTTAAGGCATAGGATGAAGTTCAGTGCCAAGTATATATTTACAAACACAATCGCTGCCTAATGCTTTGTGATAGGAGCTGCATCCTCAGGGTGCAATTACAGCAATTATCTGGATGGATCTTCTCATCAGTAACCTTTGACTCATCTCGTACACACTGTCAGTCTTCATCATCAAATGCGGAAAGCAACGTATTGTTTCTATTCAATCATCTGCTTCTGAGAAAGGGAAAACTCCACTATTAGGACAGCCTGCCTGCCCATACATATGACCTCCTGTAGCTAGTCTGCATCTGCCAGGCGGAGCGGCAAGCCCAGAACGAGCAGCAGTTCACTCCTGTGCTGTTCTTCTGTCAGGATGAAGCTGGCAGGCACCCTCGCACACTTCTGCCTTCCTCTTAGGAATTTCAAAAGAAGCAGGAAAAAAAGAAAAATCTTTTTATATGCAAAGTACAGATGCATTGCCTAATATGAAAAGGTTCTGAGTATCTCAGTCTTCAACGGGATTTGTTGGTTATGCAGAAATTTTTGAAAGTTAGCCCCAAAAGGAAGAGACCACTGTCTCAGCTCCCATCTAACCGGAATGGATTCACTGAACTAAATGGATTTACTATAAATTTACACCTATGCAAAGCTGGAGCATAGTCTAACATTAACACTACTATGACTATAACTCTACTGTTATTGAAGTAAAAGCGCAAAAGTTTTTTTGGAGGGCACAAGCTGGAGAATACAGCCGATTTAAAATCAAGTTATTTCAATTCACAGTCAGTAGTGCTAAAAGATGAAGGGATAAATAGCTCGGTTTAAAGAGCAGAACATTTAAAATAGGACGGGAAAGTATTTTTTATAATTTTCACTTCACAGTGAAATAGCAGATGAGTTACCATAACAGAACAATGAAAAATCACCTTTGCCTTAAAGGAAGGACAGTTTCTTTCTCTCAGCATACAATTCTTCCAGAAAAAGGATGGCAGTTCCAAGGCTTAATTATGATCACCATTAGCTGCTACCCACCATTTATTAGCTGGCAATAAAAGCAAGGCTCTTTTTTATCAAAGCAAACAGCAATGTCACTCCTCCCTTGCATTCCTCCCATTACCTGCAAATGTTGTTACATGGACAGGGCAAGGATAAAACCACTAATAGACTGAATCTGGGAAAAAAAAACCCCAAAGCTGAAAATAAACAAAATCATTTACAGAGGTAACTTATTCAACTGCCAAAGAAGAAATAAACAAAATTCTTCATTGTCAAGTGCCAATTCAAAGTGAAAATAGATTGAATCCAAACTGCCAGAAAATTCTTTACTGTTTTGTAACGATCACACACCCATAACGCCAGAAAGAGTCCAACTGTTTCAGTGACTAACTTCAAACAATAGCCAGGCTGTTTAAAAGCACAACAACAGGGATTGAAGTTTGCCTGAAGTCATAACTGTGTTAATGTAAATTGCTTTCAAATGCACATTCAGTTTCTTAAACAAAACAAAAAATAGATATTAAACTGTTAGAGCCATATATAACATTGCCAGCCATAATTCAGCCATCCATTAGTGACTGCGTGGAGTGAGCTTACATTCAGTGGGAAAGATGGCAAAAGGAGCCTCGATTTGTGTCAAGGAAAACATTATTCATTTTACTTCTCCTGCTTTAGAAAGGTCTTAAGACCACAGCATCTGCAACTCCTTCATGAACCTTCCAGATGAAACTCTCTCTGTATTTCCTCCTTGTGAGATGACGCTGTACCACCACTCACACCCATGGCTGTTACTCGTGCTGCCACACTGCCTTCATATCATCCTAAGCGCTGACCTTTAAGAAGTTATAAATGTTATTTCAGTTTTAATATTCTGATTTTAAAGTCTCTGGAAGTGATTAACAGCACCGGCTTAATGCTACTAGCTCCTTGCCTGTTCGCTCACCACCGTCTCCTAATAACTTAATCATTACAAGCTGTAACACTCCAGGTTTCTATTTCTGGTTCAGCGAGATTAAACTAGTACTAAGCAGCAGCACATTGCATCATCAGTGGGCTTCATCACTCCTGAAGGCAAAAGGATTAAATCAGAGATTAGTTTTCTTCTGTGTATCATCTTTCTCTTCTGTACAGTGGAGGCACCATAGCTCTGGTTGAGAGGGACAGCTGGGCATCCTCACGGCAACAAAAACTAAATTCCTGTCTAGTATCTTTTTGTCAGTTATCTCATAGCTGTGAGATTGTTAAATAAACACATTAATGTTAACTAGCAGAAAAGTAATTGTGGCAAAGACCTTCAGTAGATGTATCAACAGACAACACACGTTTCCCTAATCCAGATCCAGTAATCAGCAAAAAGATGTGAAAGATTAGTTTGGATATGAAGATGATTGCAAGAACTTAAAGATGACAGTTCAAGAAATTCTCTTGGAACTTCCATTCACAAACATGGAAATCAGCTGGAAATCCACTATTTCCTCAACTACTCTACCAGAAGAATGCTTAGAGGATGACTAAAGATCATCTCACAGTAAAATCTTACATCACAGCATGAAAAGACCTCGGTTTTGTGGTGCCACTGACTGTGCACCATTTCCACACCCTTGTGTCAGAGCTTAACTTGGAGAAAATATCAAAGAAATCTAAAGGAGTTGACAAGCTCAGCCTTTTCTGAGGGGCCAGATCACTCCTCCTGGCCTGTGTGCACACTTCACCTCACCTTAAAGGACTTCCAAAATTTGTCTAAGAAATATGTGGCTTGTTAAAAGCACTTAAATCTCTTTATCTAAAGACTTCTTAGGTAAACAGCTTAAATCCTCATTAAACAATAATTTTACACGATAAGTTAAAATGGCTTATCAGCAACAGAATATACATTAACATGCTCCTAGTGCACACGGGTGGCACTCACCTGGCCTTTCATTGAGCCAGCTCAGCCAAGTCAGCCAGCACAGAAGATAAACACAGCAAAGACACGTTGATGTGGCACCCAAGTCATTGAACGTGAACGGACCGGCCGTGCAGCTGGGGCTGAGCCAGCTGTGGGGCTGAGCCAGCTGTGGGGCCGTAGCAGCTGCACTGGGCGCCAGTGTCCATCCAGCAGCAGCAAGGCAGCCCCGTCGCAGCACAGCAGTGCTTCAGTAGAAGACAGACAGGTATGTACAGCCCGAAGTCTGTCCTGGCAGTGGTGACCACACTTTGGAGGGACTCTAGGACTTATTAGCCTGCTGAAGAAAAAAAGCTACAAAGAACTCTTTTCATATGGCATTTACATGCATGCAATCATCAGCAAGATGCCTTATCGGTTCAAAACTAAAACGAAAAATAATCAAAGCACCTGTGACATGCACCATTTGCTCTTCTGCCTCTTAAGGAGAGGTGAACGTGCACTGCCATCTACGGGAAGCTCCTCTAATTACCGCTATCAGTCATCAACTCCACACGCTGAGCACGCGTCCCAGCTTAGAGCCCCGCTCTTGCTGACAGTAGCTGCTTGTCTTCGTGTCCTTGGCAGATTCTAGTATTTGCAGAGGGGACAATTCTTCAAAGTTTCAGAAGACAATTCATTCCAGTCGACGCATCACAATGTACTTACTTGTGCAGCACCGTACACCACACATCAGCATCGTGGAAGTTACTGTGCTTCAAGGTCTCAGTTTATTATGGAGCATAATTAGTAAAAAAGTATCCAAAGTACCGTTTTCACTCTTTCTCTGCTTTTATCTACATATCTGATGTGTTACATGTGCCAGTGCAGAAACTACTTTTCCTCACACATGAGCTATTTAAAGCATAGGCAATTTCTGCTTGCAGAGGAAACTCTGAATGCACGCTTCCTCTTACGTAGAAAGCTTCTTTTCCAAGTAACAGAGTTATCTGAGAACAGTTAGAGAATACTAGAGAATACTTTAGTATTATGTTTCATGACATGAATCATTCCTGTGTATTTAACAACTCCTCCATAATTAGTAAATGAAAATATTTTAAAATTGGCATCTCTTCAGAATATGTACTGGTTTAAAATACATTAATAGGTATGTACTTGTCTATATATGAATAATATCATTAAATTATCTTTGTAAAATAAACATCTGAAAGCCAAAGTGATGAAAATTCTTGATCACGAAGAACAATCATTGTTTGCAGTTAAAAAGCATGAGACCGCTAGGAATGGCTCCTGAAGAGGTTCAAGCATTCTTCCTTGATTTTCAAAAGGACACATTTCTTGCTTCTAACTAATTAAATAACCATTTTGCAAGTTCAGAGATAACAAGATCTTTTATTACTACATTCATATTCCACTTTATGTAGTCTGATTTTCAGATGTCAGCACAAAATGAGTCAGCTTTGCTATTAACAACAATTCAAGTGAACAATATATATTCAGAAAATCGATCAAGTAATTTATACAACTTCTAAAATGAATTTTAACAAAGAAATCTGCTGCTTGCAATTTATGACACAAATGGAAACAGCACAACAAGAATAAAGCCAACAATACTATTTCAGCAATTATCATGGACAAAAGTATTCCTAAGTCCTGTTACTGACAAGGCAGCTAACAAATCACTAACATACTAAAATGGGATAAATATTACCATTATAAAACTGGACACACAACATTAATTATGGATCTTTATGAAGCACTCAAACACCACCATTATAATGGACAGAGGACAAAGCCGATGAGTAATTCTGATAAATTCAAACACCCTGACTACTCAGTGATTCCTGTTCATGTATTTGAGCTGATTGCTTACGGTCCTGATGAAGCCCTTTAGTGTAGAGTGGTCTATACCTTCTAAAATTGGGTAATTTACTCCTGTAAGAGAGAATTATCTCTTGCTAACACTGACATCTTTATCTCCTAGTCATGTGCACACAGATACTCCAGCCATTGCATGACAGTTAAAGCTCCTAAGCATACCGTTGGTTTGGGTCTTATTAACAGCAGAACAGTTGCCAAATTTAAAAAGTTATCCTAGTAGAACAGGTGTATAGATGCGTTAGCAAGTATAGGATAAAGCTGTTCATTTAATATACTAACTGGAAAAGACCTAAGCTTACATTTTTAACAGACTTTTCAAGTAACAAAAGTTGAGATTTCTATTTAGATCTCAAACTGCAGCTGATGTGGAAGGCACAGCATGCAGTGGAATCTACTCCCCTGGCCCTGTCAGATCCACTAACAAACACAGGCTGCTCACCACAAAAACCCAGACTATTTTACACTGCCCAGGTTCTGTCTTGTATTTATACAGAAATTAAACATAGATGGTAATCTTGAAATTAGAATATAGGTTTGACATTTTAACTATTTAATTGTTACATGACCTGATATTGTTAAAATCGGTTAGTAAGGCTAGTGTTTGTTTATAATGGAATGTAATGTAAGAATAGCAGCATTGAAGATGAATATTTTAGAAGTATTTAAGATTTTATGAACAGGCTTCCAAGTATTAATTATAAATGACAAAAAAAAAGAGTGAACAGTGCATAAATGGGAATTGTGATCATTGTAACTAAGCATAAAAATCAATAGTACTTACTGCGATTATTCAATTAATAAGTAGTAAAATCAGCAATTCTTACAACCTTAAAAAAATTAGATAATTGCATTTGACAGTTAAAATTTATCTGATTCTTAAAGGTACAACAAACATAAACTTTCCCAAATATAATTATGCTTTATTGAGGGCCTAATTAAAATCAAAGTCAGGGGTGTGTTTTTGATCTAGTGCTAAATGTTTGATCACAATCTTACACAGAAACACTTGCGAGAGGGCCGTTTAGATGGGAAGGAGGGGGAATGGAAACAGCTACTACCTGCACTTAAAACATACTCAGCTTAAGGTGACAGCAAGTTATCCATTCCCAGAAGGGGCTGGTCCTGCACACCTTTCTGACAGCAGCACCCGCTGCTGCTCCGCTTTTGTCATGCAGCTCTGTGTCTGTCCAGCTAACTGAACTGACCACAGCTAAGACAAGAGAAAAGATTTGTTTCTAATTAGATCTGCATGCTGATCCAACTCACCCTACAGCCATGTGGTTGCTAGAGCTGAAACAAGAGGGAAGAAAGGAAATTATGCCCAGGACATGGGAAAAAAGACAGGACAGGCAGCGTGATCCAGCTGTGAAACTGTACTCCAAAGCTGGCAGGAAATTAATATTCCACCAATAAGCCAACAAGTAAGGGATCTGCTTTTGCCCCTATTTTCCATGCTGATGCAAAACTAAAGGAACTCTTCTGAAGATAATGACATTACAACTATTGAAAACCACTGGGAATGGAGCTAATAACATTAAGTAATTACTGTTAGTATAGGACAGAAAACCCTGCACTTTTTTAGCACAAAATTGTATTTTAACACTGTGAATTTTTAGCTTTGTGAATTATATTAGAAACAAATGTGTTTGCAGAAAGAAGATTTAGTAAATGTTCCTTGCATTAAAAAAATCATTACCTTTCACATGCACACCCCAGGAAAGTACAAAGATTCATGCAACTCTCAATTCTATAGAGCTGCTGAGGAATAAATTTGCTTCATATCTGTAAGCAATTCTTGTAAGTAAATCTGGAAGACAAATTAAATGCAAGGTGAAACAAAACCCTCTACTTTTCCATAAGTCATTCTACCTATATCTTTCTTCTTTCTGATATTACATACATGTAGTAAAACAGGTTCCCTGTAACGTTCACACTTTAGCAATGTTATTTAGGTTACACAGTAGAAATTGCAACAAGAAAAACGATCACAACAACAGCTTTCAAACAGTGTCTCTTCTAGCTTTCTAACTGGACATCACTACACACCTCGAACCGGTCAGTTACAACCAGTCAAAAAAAAGGCAGACCACAGTCTGTTCTTGCGTTATTTGTCCCATCATGTTGAGAATCATTTCATAACTCATTTCTCTTTTCTGTTCTCTTGGAGTTGCTGTTTCTATTCAGTCTAAAACAGGAACAATCTCACCGGCACAATGTTCATTTTTCACAGTGGAGACATCTTGGAATGATTCCAGGTCGACTTTGAATAAAAAATTAAATATTATGGGGATTAACCAGAAAGACAAGTAAATATTGAAATAAATTTAACAAATATGCAATTTAATTTAGTGGAGAAAATACTGCCAATATATAACAACAGAGTATCTGGTATCTTACAGATTATTTGGAGAATGAATATATTTTATGTTGAATTACATTACAAGCCATGTTAGTAAGTAGTACCCACAGTATTCTTATTAGAGGAAAACTAAGCATTTAACCGGAAATTTAATTCTCATATTCATGCATTTTCTTTTTTAATTCCCTAGTAAGAGCAAATCATTGACAGCACCAGTCATAGGAGTAATTTGCAAAGCCACAAACAGGATCTCAGAGGGCCCTGCAAGTTGTGCAAGAAGTGGGCAGTGACATAGACTCACAAATTTCAACTTTGGGAAAAAACCTCCTGGAACCAACACAGAAACTTCTAATATTTGGGGGAGTCGATCAATGGACTGAGTATTTGCATGAACAACATCTAAAGACGCATTATCTTAGCTCTGGAAAATCAAGCTTCCAGATGAAGTTATCTGCAAGATACCGACAAGAAATTGTTTGCACGTCTCAAAATATTAATAAACAGCAAAATCTAATTATTGCAAAAACATAAACACTGCAGCTGTAACATTCCTCTCTAATCATACCATTACAGCCTCACCAGTGAAAACAGAAGTGTCAATGCTAATGTAAACTCAGCTGCTGCTATATATTCATTAGATTCAGAAAAGCTCCAACATTTCTTCTCACTATGTCAAATTTTATCTCAGTGTCACTGGCCACAGATCAGTGTGGATACAGTCTGATACATCAGAATGTGAGGTTTTAGGACAGCTAGGCCTCAGATGTATCTCCATTCTTGTCTCTTACTCCTTAAAAATCACCCGAAGAATCCTATCAAGGTGACTATTAGGGCTTTCAAACAGCACCTGGGAAGCAGTGGGGCAAAAAATGACATGATATTCTGGTCAGGCAAAGCTATTTTTTTTTTGGCCCAGGTGGCCCTGAAAATGACCTCAGAAACACAGAACCAGCATTGACCCTGGAGCAGTGCAGAAATTCAGCTGTTTTTTGGAACATACAACAGGAAGGCAGGATGTCTGAGAATACAGGGTTCCTGCCCATGGCTTGACCTAGCTGAATACCTTATTTTGCTTTGTCTAATTCAAGAAAAATGCACATGAACAAGATCATGAGCAGACACCTCCTCTGGGTCAAATTCAGAATCTAAGGTGAAACTGCCAGAATATTATTACGTAAGTGGTAACAGGCTAAGATTTGAGAGAATACTAAAAAAAGATGGATGTTTTTAGAGATGCAAATAAGAAAAAAAAAGTCTCACTGACAAGACATCAACTGACCAGTTAGTCTACTGTTTTGATCTTTCTTGGAATCTTAACCTAATGAGAACAGACAAGGAAGCAGAAGGGAAGAAAAGAGATAAACGATGGACCATCCTTTGGTTCATATTGAAGTTCACAGAATAAATGCTTAGCGCTCAAGAGTGATCCACAATGAGTAACCCGAAGTCATTGCAAGTGAGTTTCTGATGGCACAGACATGCTGAACCAAGAGGTCCATAAACTGGCCCGATCACCTCTGCAATATGACTTACTGCAAAAGAATTACTCCAGATATTTAAATCTGTAGCATTTTTATTATTATGTGGTCACTATCTGGTCTGAAAGAAAGAAGATTAATTAAGATGTGCTAGATGTTTCGTGATTAACATGCAATCTGAGTTCTGAAATTGAGAAGTTTTTCAATCTGGTTTGTATTAAAGGATCGTGTTATAAATCATGAGCTCTTAAGAAAACTCACTATGGCTCAACTCAGTAATCGTGTGTTCAATCCTCCTTTAAAAAGGCAAAGGAGTTTGTTAAAAGGAGAAAAAAAAAACCAACGCATTTGTAAGCACTGCTAAGCAGGGACTTCAGGAAGACAGAGGAAAAGAGGTCCCAGAACGGGTACCTGAGCAATGACCTAACTCAGATGACAGGATTTCTGACACACAGTGAAGACTATTCTTAAGTATTCTTCCATTATTAGCACTTAAATTAGCTTCATTGTCAAACAGTAATTAAACAGCAGGGGAGATTCACTGCCTTACCCTTTTACTCTTGATTCTAATTTACATGATTAAATTCTAACTTATTTGCTGATTACCTTCTTGCTAAACATGCTTTGGGTGCTCCTGGGTTTTATTTTTGTCCTTGCTTCTTTTTCCGGGTGTAGCAGTTTCTGGCCTCACCAATCCACAATTTTCAGCATGCTTATGCATATTATTCTGTTAGCATAATGAAGCATAAATATATGAATCAAATATTAATGTACGAAGCAATTTAACACACACACAAAAACCAAATATGGTTTGTGTGACAGACAAATTTTGGAACACTAAGTGAAAGGCTGACTTAGTTAACAGCCTCCATAAAACTCCTGAAGATTTTCCAGAACACTTATTAAAATTCTGCTTTAAAGGAACACTGCCATTTGGTGGGTATAAAATCAAATTTATAATTTTCTGGTTCCTGGATAAGCAATACAGTTTTACACGTGACATCTGTATATGGAAAAAACGTTATATTTACTTTAGAAGTATGCACAGTTAACCCCAAACCAGAAACAGGTTCTCTCTGCATATGGTTTTGAAGAAGTGAATAATAATGTCTTACTTCCCTTGCTGAACTGGTCTTTCACTTCAATTACCTCTCCAAGTTCTTTAATTTGTCATAGAATTCATATCTCCACAATGCTTTTTTTTTTAAGAAGACTACCGTATTAAACATTAGTAACTTCAATGCTGGACTGTACAAACCAGTCCCAACCCAGAAAATATGATGTGGCAGATATTTTTGACCTTAAGTGGAAGACTATAAAGTTCTTTATTAAGCCCCCAGTGTAAGGTCTGGGAAAGAAAACAAGTTGTGCTATCTTAGCATTAAGGAGTTAACATTCCAGCCAGCACACTGCTTTTTCCTCTCAGTCCTTTGTGACAATATGATCTGCAATACTTAGCTAAAGATAACTCCACTGAGATTCCTTAAAAGGAAGTATCTTACCCAGAGTGAATAGCCTTTACCACATTTAGGGCATTCATAAACTGTAGTCTTAATATTAGAATTGTGGTGCTTCCTGAAATGAAAAGTGAGGAGCCGCTTCTGTTGAAAGCTTTTGCTGCAGCACGAGCAAGTGAAGGGCTTCTCACCAGTATGGGTTCGTTTATGTACAATTAAGCGTTGTTCCTGAAACAAAGAAAATACCTGTAACATAACCATCCAGCTCTGTCACACATTCAAAAAAAGAACCCCACCCATGCACACAGGAAAAGTGCAAGGATGCTGCACAGGCTCCTTAATTATCCTCCACTGTAAGCAGATGCTGAAGAATGCATCTGAAGATAGAAGGTCAGAGGTTTTCCTCCTAAACTTATTACGGTTAGCAGAGAAAATAATCGGAATGGTATATTCCAACATATCAAGACCAAAGTAATGCTACTCTAAATGTATTTTTTACAATAAAGCTTTCAGCTCAGACTGAATTTATTCTGAGACTGCTGAAAATCACATTTAATGCGCAAATACTGTATTTTGTTCTCATCACAGTGTTGCTGAAAGTGATCGCTCTTACTTTATACTTTTAAGCAGTTCATGTACTTCAATATGAAGATTTATCAAGAAGATGGCCTCAGATCTTGCAGCATTTCCATTTTACTGTTTGATTTGTGAACCATTTACCTTGCAAATAAACATAACTACACTATTTTACTTAGACTGCAGTCACTAAAGTTTTTCTCTTCTTAAGGTAAATATAACTCCAAAGCCAACCCTGCCTTGCCAAACCATCAACTGAATAAGCAATAATTTTTCAGTGAATTGAAATACCTGCTTACATGCGTAGCTGCACTGATCACATTTGAATCTTTTTTCATTTCTGTGAGTCTTCTTGTGCTGAATAAGAGCATAGCGCTCATGAAAAACAGCTTCACAGTAACAGCATTTAATTGCCACTGCCATGTAGGAATGCAGATTTCGCAAGTGGACACCTAACAGTTAACAAAAGCAATTAATTTTAATGGTAATTTCCCCAATTTTGAACAAGAGTTAGACTGTGCATAGCTCTGAGTAATGCATGTGTTGTAGAGGAAAACACAAAAAAGACCCTTCTGTGTTCTCTGCAGGAGGGGTAAAAACATCAATTAGGCAATTTTTCAAATTAGTTTAAGATAACTAAAGTTGCTGCAAGAGCTTGTAACTTTCTGGAGAAATTTAGCAGTTATAAGTCTAAATCTTATTGATTTTAATGGAAATCTTCTAACAAATTGAATCCTTTCAAAAATTCTGGTAAGTGTCTGCTTTTGCCTATACATAAAAACTCATTTGAAAATGCTACCCAAAGTAATATTAACAGTATTAAAAAGTGCAAAAATACATGAACAAAGGATTTGTACTTATGTAAATAACTTCATTTCTACCTTCAAATACCTAACAGACTTTAATGGGATGTTTATTTGAAAATACAAATAGATGCTAAAGGCATCCTTGTATGTCTAAATATTTGTTTAATATACCTTAAGTTTCTGGAAACTTAAGATTTTATATAGGTTTTGTTAGCATTGGTCAGCTATATTGCCTCAAATGCAGTAAATCTGCTACACTTCTAATACATTGATTTATTAGTAAATTTAATTTATATTTTCAGTTTCAACCTGTGTATCAGTACTGTTTGATACTGATGGCAAAGGAAAAAAATTCCATCATCTGCATATAGAATGAAGATGAACTTGTGTGGTGGTTTTGTTCTTTGCATTCTGGGAAAAGACCCCAACTAGCTAAGAGACATTTGACTTTACTGTATCACCTTCAACGTTTCATGAGTGATACACAGTCCAAAAATACTCTTTGATATTGATGTGATAGAATTTGGAATTTTAAGGGTTTTGAATGTTTGACACATAGTAAAACCATTGTCTGCTGGACCGATCAGGTCAAAATTAAAAGTTAACTGGCACTTTACTAACGTAACTACATGTATTTCTTTAAATTACAAGAACAACGCACTCAGCAACTAAATAAGCAGCACAATTTTAGATTAAGAGGTAAAAGCTGATCTGGTATATGCAAAAAACCCATATACTAAAACATTCAATCTGCTTTAGCTTCTCATATACGTAGACGTGTACACATATTTTAACTAGAGCTGAAAAAGAAACAATGTGAGAACTGAAGCGGTTTTATACATATCTAACTATTTTCTGCGGCTTTGAGAAAAGCTTTTCAATATAACCTGGACATACATTTTTGTGAGGTATCTTCTTACTGGAAAAACAGAAGGTCACAATGCCACAGGTATGGAGGAAAAACAACAAAAAAAGCTAAATGTTTGCTACTTTGCGTTTTCAACAAATTAAAACATCAACCACAAGATGTCACCACATCTCCTTGCAGGAGGAACTTACCTGTGAAACAATAAATACATTTTGCACAGACGTTTTCTGTAATAATATAAAGTCAGATACAACATACTTGGCACCATTGTAAGCAGTGAATATTACAGATTTCACCTTTAATTATCTCGACAATTTATTTTCAGTTTTTTCCTTTGAACTCACCCAAATCACTTTTTCGTGTAATAAAGGTACTGCAATGTGGACATTGGTATTTTGGAACATTTTCTCCATGCTTCTGTAACATATGGCTTTTCATGGTACCACTTTGAGTGAATCTGGCCTGACAAACATAACATTCATAGGGCTTTTCACCTGTAAAAAACATATTAAAATTTTATATCCTTAGAAACACTTATTTGATACAAATGCAAAACTTCCAAAGATCTCAACATCCATGTTCTAAGGGCAACAGTCTCCACACCAACCAAAATGTTACTACTGGCTGAAAATGCACAAAAGGCTAAACAAGTTTATAGAAGTTTACACAGCTGACAATGCAAAATCTTGGCTTCCAGAACCTTTGAGTCAAGCTGATGAACCATAAAGCCATTAATATAATTCTAACCTATTAATCAGGAATTATTTTCATTATCTTCTATTCTATCTTGAACACTTAATATATAAAAATGAAGAATCACCTTCAAATGTGCAAAGAGAGAAAGTTAACAGCTGTAACAACATCATGATACAAGTGATTCAACATCAGCCATAGATAATGGTAGAAGAGAAAGTGGTTAATTATTTTCTTGCCCTTCTTCTCCAAAAAAGTCACATCAGGTGTATCATAAATAATGACATCAACGCTGGCAATTGACCCAGTGTAATAAGAGGAAAACAGCTCATGCTAAGGACTCCCTAATAAGTACCGGGTAACACTCCTGGACTCTTCTGGTTGACTCACATTTAAAATAATTTCGTTTAATTGCACCAAACTGCCTCAGGATATGAGCCAAAGCATGGTAAGTAGGGCTGTTCGGAAGATTTGATTCAAACCACGATTTCACACTCTGATTCAAACTAGAACACTAATCATGAACTACGTTACATATCAACACTGAGCCAAGTTAAACCCTGAAGTACATGATAGATGCCGTCTCCTCAGAAGGCATGCACGTTACGGAGCCGTGATTGAAACACATTGCTTTCAATGTTAAAATAATTTCATTCTTTCCTGACCAAATTAGTTACTAGCAATTTGGGGTCACAATGATGTCCATGTTTTGAACAGACATTTCAAACTCTCCCATCAGATACATCTCCGTATAAAATTACCTAATTGATAAATAAAAGTGACAACTTGAGCCACAGAAAACAAGACCACATGAATGAAACCTTTTTCTAATATGACAAAAGTTCAGGCAGAACAGCACTGTACAGCTAGACTTCCAAGGACCAAATCCAGAAAATCTGAAGAGAACGTGTTTTTCAGGCATGTTTTTACTCAAAGTCACAAATGACAAAAGTGCTAATTTAGAGTCTGACCCTATGAATCTTAAGGGCCTAAGGACTTAGACTTGATCATCACATCAGAGTCCTACCGGAATGAGTTCTCATGTGCCTTTTCAGTTTATATGCGTCTTTGCTGGCGTAACTGCAAAGCTCACAGGCGTAGGGACGCTCTCCTGTATGTGAGCGCATGTGGCGTTTCATTTTGCTTGCCTAGTATAAAAATAAGAAATTTTCTGCAGTAACATTTAGAGACATAACCAATTAAAATATAAGCAATTTTACAAAATACATCAGTTACAATTTGAAATATTATATCAAGCCCAGAATTAGTGCTCCCCCCGCCCTTTTATTTTCTGTACAATCAGCCTGTTGCAGATTTAGGAGAAAGGAGAAATTTTAAAATAAGAACATAAAAGCTAGAATTTTAAGCGAGTTGAAGGGGATACCTACTACCTTCAGGCTACCTGAATATGCCAAACATAAAATTCTTTGAAAATACTTGGGAAAATACATTAAAGCCTAAACTCATTAACTGAAGTCTTTATTTACCCTCAAGTCCCAATGAAGCACTTTTGTTTCAAAAGTTTAATTTATTCTACTTGTTTTATACTGTTCTTGTGATATGTTCTACATAAATATCTTAAGTATGCAAACTAAAATTAGGGCTTACCTAATGTTCAATTCCCCTGTTTATAAACACAGTTAATGAATTCACTGCTAGATCCATTCAAATCTACAATACTATTCACTTAAAAAAAATATTAAACCTGATGGCCAACTTTTGCTATACAAAAGTCAAATCATATGCACGGTGTTACTTGGGGGCTCCTTCAGCTCTTCTCATTCAGGTAAAGCTTACAGCAACATGAGTGAGAGTTCGGCAACAGCAATGAGGACTGAATACTTGCTTATTCAAACCAGGGAAAGAACAGGATACTTTAATATAAACTGACAAGGTTTTTAAAGATACAAGCTATTCAAAATCTAATTAATAAGATGTGGTGCCTGGAACAAAGTTCAGGCTTGCTTATAGCTTCAGATCTGGACACAGCACATAAACAAATTAGATACTGACTATCTACTAAATTGTGACTGTGATTCAATCAGAGGTGTGTGACTGGAAGTCTGTTTTTTCCAAGTGAATCTTTAGGCAGCCTCTGACTTCTACTTCTAGATCAAGAAAATTTCAATCTCATTTTAAAAAAACCAAACACGAATCATCAAGTGTATAAACACAACACATGAGCTTCATTTTAGATATTAGCCAGACTTGTCCTACAGTATAAGGAATGAAATACAAAGGAGGTCCAAGTACGCTTTTGTAGGATCACATTCACACAAATGCATTGTCTAGCAGCGGTTTTAGTATAATAGAGGCCCTTAAAATGTAACTAGTTTAAAAAAGCTAAATAATTGTATAAATACTGATTTGAAGCAACTCTTTCGTAAATATTGGAATAACTAAGGATTCAAGGAATTCAGATTACTTGTTCCTTTTCTGAGCAGCAATGGGGATGACAAGACGTGCATACAAATTAAACACACCTCACCACAAAATTTTAGTAATCAGCTACCTTGCAGTAATAGTGCAGTAACAGAGCAACTTCAACCCATCAGTGTGGTCCAAGCACATCAACAGAGCCTGGTGGTCTTTGCTTTGATGCTATTTTAATTTTACATGAGCTACTGCTTCCTGGCATCCAGCAGACTTCTCCACCTTTCTGGTCTCTCCAGTCCTCTTTCATAGTACTGAAGTATTGCAACAACCACAGTTTTGGCCATTCCTCCCAGTTCAAAAAAATAATATATACATCCGCATCACAAGCTGGGTATTAATACTGTAGCTTAATGTCTGCAGCTACCTCTGTAATGTATGGAGTTATCTCATACAGAAAGCTGCCAATAACCAAGGATGATACACACAGTACGATATACGCACGGGTTGGTCCCAATTTAGCAAACTTCCCAAGGTTAAAAATCTGTGCAAAAATGTTGCAACTTGACAGTACATTAAAATCTTAATATATGAAAGCATACAAAGCCTCCCAAAAGATTCAGTAAGGTTGTACGTACCTCTACACTAGAATATTTACACATTGAACACTTGAAAGGTTTCTCTAAAGTATGCTTGTACCGCCTGTGTCGTGAAAGCTCGCCACTGGTCACAAATGCCATATCGCAGTCACTGCATTTGTAGGGTCTGGTCCCTGTAAGAACACACAGTTTCTTAGAATTTTATTTAACCACACAACCATGTGTTTTCTCTGCCTTAAATCAAGATGCACAATTTTTTAATAGAACCTTTTCTGAGATTCTGAATTTTCATATACAATAGATGTACACCAGAAATTTGTTATAAGCCCAATTTACCAATTTGCTTCATCTGGTTATACAGCAAAATGAAAACATCACTGAAAACTCTATTATGCGTGTAGGAATCAGGCACAACTGAAGTCAATATTCAGTTGACAACAGTTTTTAGAATGGTATTTAATGAACATATACAGAGGGAGTTACTAACTATAGACTACATCTTTTCAGTGTGGAACCACAAACAAAATCAGAGAAACTTCTGAATACTAAGTGATACCAGAATACAGCTCTAAGACAAAGTCATTTGCCTGCTAATTAAATTTCGCTGAGAATACGTAAAATGAAGCATTTTCACACGTTAGATACCTGTATGTACATTCAGATGGTTATACAGGAGAGTACTTGTACGAAAAGCCCTAAGGCAGAGGTGACACACATGACGTTTTTCATTAGAATGGGTTTTCACATGGTGATTAAGGCTTGATATTCTGAGTGAGGTGAATGTGCACAAAGCACAGCTGAAAGCTGCTTTCTCTCCTGCGGGAACCAAGACACATTCAGATTGTGCAAACCACAAAATGATTGCTTTAGTTTATCAAAAAACAGTACCCATTTCAACACAGTTCCTCTACTCTGGGTAAAAGTACTTCATACTTCTACATAAAAGGACTTCAAAACACTTTATTAAAAAATCAAGCCGTCAGAGAAAAATTATTGTATCAATTTAAGTCTTAAGTGATTTGCCCAAAAAAAGAGTACCATGTGTTAGCATTACTGTTGAGAACCTAATCCCAGGAAACCTAACTCCTAGCCTAGCTCTCTCCTGCAAGACAGGATGAAACTTCCTCTCTTGATAGCATCACTAAGAGACGGTTCATTAAGGCACTTTCAACCTGTGCAACACTTCTTGATGACAACTGTATAACTGGTACTACGTAAGCTTGTTCAAAGATTTGGAAAGGACAGGGTAAGCCATTCTCACCTTTCTAGTCCTGAACCCATAAAATGTATGTAAAACATATCATGATGTAAAAGCCTCTTTAAAACTATTAGTTGAATTTGAGAGAAAAAAAAGATCAATTTCTTGAAGTTAAAGTTATGCTTTCTAGATTACATAACATTTCCAAGTTCACGGCAGAGCAGTAATTAATTTCTTTTAAGCTTAACAAGTTAAGAGCAAATGTGCAACACTTTCAGTTTTGAAGAAGATTTGAAACTGCAAAATGGCGAATACGTCACATTTGAAGAGCCTTTCCAGAACAGTTGTCTCAGCTCCCAAGTGCACTCTCTGTAATGATTTTCATGCTGAGACCAAAATGTATTTTATACAATGCTTTATACCACACAGAGCTGTGCAGCTAACACTTCAGTAACAGCAAACAAAACCACTTTATTGCTATTTATTCATTGTGGATTCATGCCCACACAAAAGAACATTGTTAGCTCTGTTAAAGCTCCTCAAATGTGCTTCCTATAAATGCAGCAACTAAAACAAGGGACGCTGACAATTTATACAACATCCGTACTGCACAAAACCTCAGCCAAGATACCTTAATGTCCAGATACTACAACACACAGGTTCCTCGGTCTCTTCAACATTACTGACGTCATCCTACTTTTACAGTACACATATACGTACACATACAGTTTCTAGGGAAACAGTTGCTTATGCATTCCCTTCTAAATCAGTCCTTAACTTCTGCAACGTACTTTTACATTCCTAAAATCTTAAATCAGCCATTTTCTGTTATTTTTACTTAGGTTCTGGGAGATCCTGTGCTGACAGGCATTGATACTTGCCCAGTACCCTCAACCAGCAACTTGGAACCACTCTAAGATCATCCATAAAGCCCTGAATAAGAACACTTTGAAGCTGAGTGAGGGAACTCGGAAAGGCTAAATAAATTACAAGCTCTATTCGAAGGCATTTATACTGTATTAACTTTGAAATCTCCCTGGAGGTTTCAAATACCACAGATTGTTCCAAAGACCATTAATTTCTAAATGCCATCTAAAACGGCTCTCGTGAACACAACACCCATGATATTAGCCTGAACAAGTACCTTCTATGACCTAAGGCTTCTTCCAAATTTCCACAGAATGCTAGACTTAACCTAAACTTAACAATTAACACTGTGAATATTTAATATAAAATTTCAACCTCACTTCAAAATCTAACTTAACATGCTATCCAAAAATGAACCAGAAAGATTATTAACATTTTACCTTTTTTCTGACGCGGAGCATGAATCTGAAATTTTAGATTCTTGGGATTTCTTACAACTGTTTGTTCTGATGGAGCTGCATGCTCCTGTTCTTTACCTTCACTGCACGAGTCTGACAAATCAGCTTTGCAGCTCTGGCTCTTTGCTTCCCCAAGAGTGAATAAAAGTTCCTTTTCTTCGTTCTCTTCAGATGGGATCAGTTGCTGGCCTTTATTTTCAAAAGCGATGTCATAATAATATCTGTCAATCTATTTAAAAAATAAAACATTTTACAACTTCCCTAATTAATGGTAGTTGCTAGTGGCAAAATAACTGAGCCATCAACAAGATGCAAGCTACTAATTCATTTCAATTTTCAGCCTTAAATGTGATGGACAAAACTGCAACAAAGAATACTGCATTTAACAGACAGCAGCTGAACTGTGAACAATTACTAAAATTGAGCCCTAGCTCTTCAAAATTCTATATAAAATTTCAGAGCATCATTTTAAGATTACTGTATTGAGAACATAGCAACTTGTATCCTCATTCTTTTTTAAAGATTTTAACTTCAGTACATGCAACCCTTTTAAAAGAAAATGACAAGAAAGTATGCTCTCAATTTTTTATCAAACTAACATAGAACTTCTGCATCCTAATTGTAATGCTTGCTTTGTCATATGGAAGTTAACAAGGTTGTGAAACTTTTTGCATTAGGTAAACTTAAATGTGGCCGTACCTCAGAAATTATCTAGGGCAGCATATGAGTTTTAGAAGAAAAAAAATATTTTATTGTAAAACCAATAGCAAGTACAGGATAAATACCAATGTTTGCATGTCATTTAAATAAAATCCATTTCAAATGAGACCACATTACACATCCAGCTTTAACAGTGACTGCAGTACTGTACTAATGCAGGAGCAGTGAAATAATCTAATGCTCCTTAAGAGACCTAGGCTGTTAAACCAAATAGCATCAAACTGGAGAACTGAATTAAAAACTTGGCTGAATTTCAACTGGTTAGTCATCTAGAAAGGCTAAATTTCTTGTCTGCCTTTTAAAACATGGGATGGGATTATAAAAAGCCATAGAAAGGATTAGATAATTAAATCCAACAAATTTGAATGCCTAGAAATAATAATTGAAGTCAGAACTGAGTAAGCATGATAGTACAAGCTAACAGCTAACGTATCACCATCTTCACCACATCCACGTGTACCTCAACCAGTAGTGTGTCTGGTGGTTCCTCTGCTGGCCTGCTTTCTGGACTCTTCACCTGCCCTTCTTGCAAAACATTAACCTGCATCAGCCCTAAGTTATAAAAAACACAGAGGCCTTCCTGCACGCTTGCAGCCATGCCTGGCGGCACATCGTGTAGCACAACCTGCCCTAGCTGCATCATCGGCTGGAGCACAACTGCCCCGGCCAGCACTGCTATCGCCATCGCCCTCGGCGCCTAGGCAGTTATCTGGCAGACTCCCTCCAAGTCCTCTTCCTCTGCCTTCACGCACACTGTCTGTAGCGTCAGCAAGTGTTTTTCACCCACTTCAGGAGATGGGGACCTCTCTGGAGGACCACTTGCCACCATCTGCATGTCGAGTCCTGCACTGTGCTCACTGGCTCTGCTCCTCTCCTCCACTTGGGTTATGCTGTCCCTGATTTTTTCCGCAACCCCGATTATGGGGAAAGGCTCCAACAGCCCTAAGGCCACAGACGCTGCTGAGAGAACCTGTTGAAAAGCGAGGTTAAAACCAAGGGCAAATCACCGGCTTTCAGGACAGCCCCCTGGCCGTGCCTCGCACTCCAGGCCCTGAGCCTCCTCCGCGGCCTGCCCGCCCGCAGACCCACACACACACCGGCTGCCACAGCGCGGCCGCCATCTCCTGCACCCCGCCGCCTCCCGAACCACCCGCGCCCAACGACCCGCTCCCAAAGCCTCCCCCCCGCCCTCAGCGCCTCAAACTCCCCCTGCTCGTCGGTCAGGGGCTGCCCCACCGCAGTCCCCACCCGGGCCAGCAGCGGGACTGCTCCCACCGCCCCGCCGCCACCCTCTTTCCCCCGCCCGCGGCGGCCCCGAGGTGCAGGCAGCCAGGCAGCCTCGGCGGCCTGCGGGCAGCGAGCGTGCCCCGCTGCTTCCCCTTAGGGAAGGACGGGCAGAGAAGGGCCTCTGGGCCGAGCGGCCCCTTCCCGGGTGCGCACCTTGGGCGGAGCCGCTCCCTCATCGGCCGCCGGAGTGGGCAAAGCTCACTCGTGGGCAGTATCGCCCGTGGGGTAGAGCTGGGTCCTCACCTGGTAATTACCTAAAAGGTGCAAGGGCCTGGCCTGGGCCAACATCCAGTGGCCTCCCAACGCTCAGCAAAGAGCCCTTCTTCTCAGAGTGAAACATGGCAAATCCATGCACTGAGGCCTCCTGTGAACGCCGCCCGCCATTTGGTTCTGCTCCAGTCCTAGATGAAGATCTCTCAGTCTTAATTGTAGGCCCTTAACCTTCTGCTCCCACTTGGCTGGAGACCATGGGGCTGAGCTCATTTGGTTTCCCCGCTTACAAAATATTTGAAGTACTTCCCATATTTCTGTCATGGAAACACTTCAGCCTGGGTGCCATGTTGCTGGAGTGCTTCTCAAGAGCTGGCCAACTGCTACTGCTGCAGTATCTCTTAGCCTGGGAGCTGAAGTATTTTACAAAATTGGCTGAAGTACATTTGCAGAGGCAGTAGAGTGATATATAAGCATCGTTCCACTATACTTAGGCTAGGCTTGGTTATTCAATGAGAACAACAAGTTTTAGACTTAAGAGTTCTCCAAGGGCGTTGTAAAAATGTCTTTGAGGTAAACTTGTACAATTTGAGAGGCTTAACATTTAATCTTGTGCACCCTTCTAGACTAGCAATTTCCAAGCATCGTACATTTTATAAGGCTCACTTACTATTAGTAGTCTATTATACACTAGTGCAAAGGATGAATTTGGAGCTTTACCTCTAAATATTAGTTCAGTGCTTTGCAAAGTGACTATAGCCCAGCATGGTCCAGACCTGCTAAACTATGTACTGCACTTTAAACAAAACCCCTAACCAATTCATGGCTTTCCTTGCCTGTGTAAGTAACCCATTAAAACTGGCATTTGTGAAATATCCTGAGGGCAAAATAGCAGCAAATGCTGCTGGCCTGTTTAGCTGTACCATTCCATCAGATGAGGTGGTGTTCTGCACAAAGCCAATATTATGCAGTGTGTTTATGAGTACAGTTAACGCTGCTGGGTACTGAGGGACCACACGTCCCCTTTCCTACTGAATTTGGCAGAGACATTATTACTATTTTTTCTGTGTTTTGAGTGCCTGAGACAGAAAGTGTTATACAGCACCATTGGAAAAGCCACTGATTCTGATTACTGCAAAGGGTGTGGCCATGAAAAGTACATCAGTGGGGCCACTGTAACAAGTTGTAAGAATGAAAAATGAAAGCCTTCACATCTTGAAAAACAAATCTCATGATAATCCTGATTTTAGGTTGTTGACCTTACTGGGCCTTATCCTTAGAGACAGCAAGTATCTGTAACTCCCATAAATACTCTTGACAACAGCTACTCCTATCCACAAATCTGCAGAATCCTAAATGCAAAAGTAATATATTTTTTTTACATATAATAACTGCAAATTAGTCATAACTATTATGTTACTTGGGATCAAAACAAATCCAAAGCAATTATTTGAGGTTGAATAGGTGTTACAGCAATTTCAGGCTGATATTTTAGTTAGATACCACATTATTTATTCATCTACAGAATCTAGGGGCTCTCAAAACCAAAGAGGAGGGTACAGAATACACAATATATTCATAAAATTATGCTGCTGGTGACTGTAGCCAGAGATTATACTTCTTACACATTTTAAAGTCTTTTCAAGTTGCTACATATACTGTGCAATTATGATAGTTGAAGGGCACTGAGGAAAAAAAGTTGTTATAATAATATATCCTCCTTTAGGTCATTTTAATGAGTTTTTCTGCACTTGAACAGTCATCAGCATCCAAGAGCTATCCTGCCTTGTACTTCTGCATTATTAATACCAGCACCATCCATGCAGCTACAGTTAAAGGTCTGTCATTTCCATTATAAACTGATATTTTCAAGGATTTATAATTCAAGTGCAGAATAGCCCTTCAGTTCATTTTTGTTGAATTTAAAGAAACCACTCAGATCAGCAGTCTACAAACTCAGCCACTTTCTAATTACGTTTTGACACACTAGAATTTAACAGCTCCATAATGGCCATTATGGTCTATTGTGTATACAACCTCCAGTTACCAGCACTGCTGGCTGCACCAGACACCTCTAACTACAGTCAAGCTTCTACCCACTCCTCTACAGGGTCTTTCTAACAGATCAACATCCTGCATGAAAAAATCCATCACCAAAAGAATAGAGGACCTCTTATTTTTTAATCATATTCATATACTCAATATGAATTATTGTTTGTGAGGAACATTTTATGAGGAATATAAGGAAATTAATGTAGGCACAGTCTCTTGTGCTAAAGTAATTTACATAAAGAAACAAAATTTAGCCACAAAATTGTAGATAAATTGCTGATAAGAATCTACCAATGCATGAAAGTGAATCCACGGACTGCTAAAATCCTAAATCAGCAGAGTGAATTCTACCCTTGGCTGCACTGTGGAAACACAGCAAACCTCGCTCTGATTTACATTTTCCTCTGAGTATAAACAGCGCAGCTGAATTTTTTGATGAGTAAAATATTGGATTACCTGTTCAGATTGTCAGTCTTAAATCTGAATAATGTCTTTTATAATATTTGAAATGCTTAATGCTTGTTAGATGGAGCTGACTTTTTGAAAAGCTGCGCTACCATGTAACATAAAGCAGATTTGACCTTGAAGGTAGTTCAAAGTCTTCAGTTTCATTTCCTTCCTGTGTTCTAGAAAATCACTTTGGAAGACTGCAGAGGCTGTATAACCAGCCTTTACTGTGTATGCTTTGCACCTCCATCTTCCTATCACAGGTCCTAAACTGCAGTCTTCTGATGCCAACAGAACGATTGCCATCGATTTAGATGGGTTTGGAATTAGGCCCAGAATAGATAATTATGTGAAGCAATAACAGTGTGATTTATTTACACACTTTCGACTTGTCCACAAAACTCAGAGTAAATCAGGACTGTTGCAGTACACTTGAAAGACTGGGAGGGAGACAAAAAGAGACCAAAACAAAAAACCAAACACATAAACCCCAACTTACCCACCAATGCTCACAATTGTTTCATTTATCATATTCATCTTGTAGTTGAAAACTCCATTCTTCTGCAGAACATGACTCCTGTTAGTCTATGAGAAAACCCAGTCTTTGTTGTGACTTATTTTGACAGCTTTAATACCATTTTCCACCTGGCATCTGGAAAGTTTTCCATTTTCACTTTCCTCCAATGTCTCACTTTTGTTTCCAAGTATATGTCGTATTCACACTGCACCTGTCACAGTGATATCTCTGAGCCTTAACACCGCTCTGAAAACATACTTTTGCTCTTACACCAGGGACAATTGCTACCTTCATCACCTGTTTTGCAGTGAGATACTGCCCCTCTTAATAGTGACAGCAGTAGGTAACCTCCTTCACACCATCACCTGTTTCACAGAAAGCAAGTATATTTTTATAATCTTTTAATTCAAGTGTCTCCTTTAAATATTGTTCAGTTTCTGAAGTTGCAGCTACTAAGTGGTTGAAATCTTTTCACTGTACTTTCTGGTGCTATTGTCAATTTGTTCCTTCAGTGTCCCACTTTCACATAGATGAAGCACTTCTTCAGAGACCACCAAAAACCTTAATTAAAAAAAAAAGGCATGTCAGCTAATGAGTGAGATAAAAAAACCAAACCAAAACAAACAACAAAACCAAAAAATGATTATATTCTTTTGGATGTTGTTTTAAACAATGGAAAGTTGCAGGTTCAGAATTAACTTAATGCCTCAGTGCTGGCCTGGAAGATTCTCAGGAGAAATTATACAGTCTGAATTTCAGAAAAGATACCGATCACTTGGAAAGAAGAGTGTTATTAAAATATTTTGGCTTTTATTTTTCTTTTTTATTTCTCCCCAGACATCTGGTTCTGAGATGGGAGCTGCAGTTTATCTTAGCAGACATCATTCAGGATTCAGATCTGACTTGGATTTCTTGTCTACCCAAGAGAACACAATTCCCTGGTCCCCATCTCTGCAGTCATATAAAAAGCTAGTCAGACCTCAGACCCAGCAACTTCAGAATATACAGTCCTACTTGTTTCCTTGCTCATTCCCTAAAGCAAAGGGAAGATGAGAGCATGGCAAAGCAAAGACAGATGGAAATAATCCCAGAGGGTATTGATTGACTAGTGTCTAGCCCAGCTATAAATTACCAATTCTCAGCGCTAAGAGAAGGGTGAGGCGAGGCGCAGAGCTCTCCCGGAGGCATAGAGCTTGCTTGGACTGTGCTGTTCATGCACAACAGGCTGGATTGCGCCTAAGGCTCGGGGAAAGCCTTGCTTTGCTCTCTCTCCAGCGCTCATCTTCGATTTGAGAAGACAAATCCTCTCTTTAAGTATAAGTGGTTCTTGCAGAAGAGCCAAAGAAGCTTCTATTAAGTTAAAGGACTTAAAGCTTTTAAGTATTGCCTATGCTTTTAAAATCCTGCTCCATACTGTTAATTATTATAATTATATAGCATGACCAAAAAAAAAACACCAAAAAACCAAACACCAGGGCATAATAGCGTACAGATGTGGAATATATAAAAAGGAGAAGTATTTAAGATAAGTTTATTGGAGCTGAAAGTACCAGGGATGATTGATTGCCCAGACACGAGTCAGGGAAGTGGTCTAAAAAAATATTAACCATAATTGCAATTTATCTATTAACTGTTTCATCTAACATCATGATATATTTAGAAACAATTCCGCCATCCACTAATGCACCGTTTGCTGCTATTGGCAAACAGTAGATCTGTGTGCTTGGGTCGGTTTGGAAGAAGGATGTTTACTTGAGAAGCATATTGCTTCTTCCATTTCAAAAGACATTAGCATGGTTATACAGTTAACCACACCTCAGTGACTTCCCCTGTTTTTACAGAATACTCTTTAATCTGAGAGATAGCAAAGAAAGTTTTAAAGACAACTCCCCTTAGTTAGTTAGTAAAGGTTTCTGCTGCTGTTTGTGCAAGGGTCAAAGACTTAAAAGTTTAAAAGGCAGAAAGTTTTCCTCTTGTTTTGACTAAACTGGAGGAAACGTGCTAGAGCTGTGCAGAATTTGATTGCCAAACACAAAGTGAAGATACACAGTGAGAAAAGATAGTAAAGGTTTAACCCAACTGATGTAAGAAACAAACTCCAAAGATGCCCATGTTGCCTTGCTTTTATCACATTGTTAATCTTTAATCAGGAAAACAGTTCTGAGGACAGCTTTCTGTGCACAGCTAAACAGGCTCTATTCCTGGGAAGTTAATAGGATCTCCAGAGAATGAGACTATTAAATCATTGTCCTAATAAATCAATGAGTGAGACGTACAACCCTAAGGAGTTCAAATTCTGCTTCCACGTGGATATGCAACCAGTGCACATTAAACGTTGCAAAATCAGCAGTAAGGAGTTGGTTGCGGGGTTCAGAAGAGCAGTTTCTTCCTGTGCAGCTTTTTTCCGGTTCAGATCACAAACCAGCATGGGAGCTAAAGTTTCTGAGGAGCCCAAATCAAGCTTCTCAATTCAAAAATCCAAAGAAATCAACAACAGACTACAAAATTTAAGTGTGTATGTAAAGACACGTATATTACTGTGACTCCACTTACAGCAGGTGATTTAGTCCTTGATATTTATCAGAGATACCTTAAATCTTAGTCTTCCTACCTGCTATTGTGACAAATCATCACTTAAAGACCAAAACCAGATAGCCCCATGCCTCTCCATCAGAACTGGTAACAGAAACACAGCATAGCAGGCAGAGTTGTGCATCTTTGATGCTCCTGTGAGAATAAACAGCCAGCCTTATAGTTCTCATAATATTTTTAAACAGCAAGATGAGGAAGTGCCTAGAAAGCAAATGAGGATAGCTAAGTGACTTGCTTTGTGAAGAATGGTTATTACTCTGTTCAGAGCTGCCTCTACAAACTTACAGTCTCTTGATCTGTCATTCATACCCTTCCTTTGTTCTGTCTTAAACAGTAAGATCTCCTGGGCAGAGCGCATTTACGCATCACCTGAAATAATGAGGTACTGCCTTAGCACTATTGCAACACAAATACCTAGACTATACAAGGTTAACAAGTGGGTTACTTGTTTTATTTGCAGAATGCCAGTTGGTTGCTATTCATTTGAACATATTAGTTTAAGATCGTGTGTAAGAGATTCCTCTAAGTAAACAATATTCATGTCCCTATGAATCATCCTGAATCAGTAAGTTTGGAGACAGGTACAGATGGTCAGTCAACAGAAGCATGTACAGTAGAGTCAGAATTCTGTCTTCCTAAAAGCATAAGAAAAAAGTATGATCTCCAGGGCCCAGCTTAACCCTTGACCTCTTTACTGAGTGTTGTTTGTAGCAATAATATTTGTATCATTTGTCTGGTAGGAATCATTTACACTGGCAAAACAAGAATGCTTTTACATTAAAAAAATCCCATTGTGGTCCACGCATGTCACCTTCTTCCTATGAGAAATGTGCTAAGCATAAGAGTAGAGTATGTAGCATTTCATTTGACCTGTTAAGAGTTTTCCAGTAAACATGGGATCTATTACAAAAAAACAATTACCTCTGTAATGTTGATTTTCCTATAGCCGTCAGGTTCAAGAACCAAAAGCTCTGTAGTTCTTGACATAAGAACATTTGCCTTCTGACCTTTAGATGTAGCCTGGCTGTTATTTCTGCACAGTCAGCTTCTTTATCCTGTTGTTGTCGCTTCCAGCATTACAAAATGGTTGAAATATTCATCAAAGCTGTCTTCTGGGGGGGAAAAAAAATTAAAAAAAAATTAGAACAAGTCTTACTTGAAACAGAAAACACATTTCAGCCCAAGTTGGTGCATTTGTGTTGCTATCAAAGGAAAAAACAGGTAATAGTAAATATTTCTTATTTCAAATAAGATCATACTATTTGCATTACAGTAATCTAGAGAGGACCCAGCAGGGACTATCTGTGGCACACATATAAAGATGAGAAGGGAGAATGATCTTGTCTAATTAGGTTTTAAACTCCTCTGGCTGGGAACTATCAGCCAAACTAGGAAGAATGCACAAGTACAGAGAGAAATTGGCATTATCAGCTCCCGAGTCACTTCCCATGGAGAGGAAAAGGCTTGTGGATATAAACTTACATGTCCAAAGTCAAATGGGAAATCCATAGCAGAGGAAAAAACAGAGCCTAAACCTTCTGAATCTGCACCCATGTTTACTGATTAAAACCATCCTTCTTTAAAGAAGTCAACTCATCAAGGACATATGGAACTGTGTCCAGTGGGTCAGGCTACATATAATAAACGATAAAAAGAGAGGCAAAAGGTGAATGGAATCATTTAAATAAGTGAGGAAAAAACACTTTGACAGCCAGGTAGGTAGAGCTCCGTAACACTGAAATGACAGCTGACAAGGGAGTGCTGCTAAAAAAAAAAAGCATCATGGAGAAATAACAAGTGGCATGCAGAATGAAGGAGCAAGAGGAGTCAGGGTTATCTCATCCCAGAAAAACAATAAACAAGTTTAAATTTTAAAAGGTGCTGCCATGTCATTTCTTAAGGCCTGAGGAGCTGAAGTCTCTGTAAAAGGGCACAGCTAGCAGGACCTAGTAATCAGCAGGAAGCCAGAAGGCTGCTCATGAACAAGAGGTTGAAACATCTCCTGCTGCTTGAACCTGTGTGCAAGGATTTATCATTTACCCCTGCACCGGTAGGGAGCAGGGAGCCCTTGACAGCTGCAAACACAGCTCTGTGGTAAACAGCTTTCGCTTCAGCAAGGGTTACCATTTTTATTTGCAAAGCTGAATCTCGATGCCATCTGGGCATTGTATGACTGAGCAGAACAGATGTTACATAGGTGAAGGGAAGCACACAACCTTATGCTGACTGTTTTTCACTCTGTTTAGTACAGTTTGTCCCCTTCTCTCCTGGCTGTAGTTCTGCTGTGCATCCAGCCAAAAAAATACGGTAACCATGCAGAAATCACAGTCATGTTCTTATCAACCTTGTGATGGCTACGGTAAAGTCAGTTGAAGCCTTGGTGGGCCCTAACCCTCCATGTGCCTTTTAGACCTTCTACAGTACATGAGAAGAGCTCCTGATCTCACACTTGGCAGGGATACCCATACCCAGCCGCTGGTCAGACACCAGTGGCTACAGAGCCCATTACTCATAAATTCACACTGATACTCAACAGGGGTTTTATGAAAGAGAAGACAGCGTTCCTACAGGGAAGAGTCCCCATATTAGAGTCACAGCTTGGGAAGTAGTTCCAGAAGAGCAACTACTTATCAGCGTTAAGATTACATGAATCAATCCCATCTCCAGAGCTAATGAGCTGGTGAGAGAGAATGATGAACAGTGAATAACACACTGCTCATAGCCACTAATTGAGCAAACACCACTAATTGGGAGCTGCTTGCTGCTCTGCATGTGGGTTGCTGTCTCCCACCTGAGATTCAGGTGTGAAATCAGTCTAAACTAAATGCCTTGTGTTGCTGAGAAGGGTCACCAGTGTGACAGGTGGGAATTAAACCCCCAGTATCCTTCACAGGCAATGCCTGGATGTGCTACAGTACCACCCGAGCCATGACTCCAGTTTTTATCCCTTACAAGAGAAAATGAAAAAGAGAATCAAAACCAGTAAATAGTTTCTCTGCCAAAGCAGAAGAATAACAAGTAAGAAACCAATCTGCTTGGAGTATAATGTCAATCTTGGAATAGACTGTGGCACAGCCAGGACTTTCCCTAAGATCACTCAAGCTGATACTAAACTAGGCATCAAAGGTTGGTGACTTTTATCAGCGACCATAAACACAGAATAATGCATGCTCCCCTCTGCTGAGATTTACTTCCATCTGTTTCAAGAAGTTTTAGTGTCTGTTGTCAAGATGAAAATGCTGGACAGACTAATGGGAGTGCAGGTTAATCTCGGTAAATCTGGGTATTTTCTTTCCTCATTCCTCTGCCATCAGAACAATCCACCTGAAGACAGGCAAAGAAGTTACATCACCATAGAATGGGTAGAAGGGAAGCCCTGCATCCTGCGCTCCCGGTTTGCTGCTCCCTTCTCTGCCTTGTCCCAGAGGCTGTCTCACAGTGCACATGGCGCATGAGGAGAGGAGTGTGCAGCCCGTGTGGCCAGAGTCCCCAGACCTCCTGCTGCTGGGTCAGTGCCAAAGAGCTGCCTGTAAGAAAAGGGGCTGTGAGGCGGAAATATCACACAGGGCAGCGCAGGGTCTGGAATAAACACCTGGCTCAGCCACAGACTCTTTTGCAACTGCAGGCAATTTGCACGGTTCACGTTTTTTTTCCTGGAAATCGGGGGAGCAGTCCCTGCCCAGGCCTCTGTAAGCTGTACACTTGCAGGGGCTGCCTTTGGATCTGGGCTTGTGTGGCATCTGGTCCAGCAGCAATTGCAGTATGCTCGGTATCAACTGAGCACACCTTCATAGCAAAAGAGAAAAAAAAAAAAAGCAAGCAGCAATGTTCTTCAGTTAGTAGAATAACTTAAAGAATCTTTAAGAAAACCCTACAATTTTGTAACAAAAAACGCAAGTGACAAACTCTTTGGAGATGACAATATGTAGGATAATTAGCAATGGGAGGGGAGTAGAATTTGAGTATTATTATAAGCCATTAACAACTTTCAGATCTCATTGAGAGTGCTGTGTTGCACCTCAGTTTGTAGTGATGAGTTAAGCTTTCTTATGACACTTTTTCTGAGCACCTAAGAACCTTTGCCTTTATTACACTTGGTTCCAGTAAGTCGGTAACAGTCAAACTGCTCAAAACCTCTGTTTTGAACAGCCTGAATACTGTCCATCAAAGCAAACATCCTGAAAACATTCCTTTCAAGGCACTTGTTGAACACTATCATCTCAAAATGTCAGGTTCACACTCATTTAAATAATTTGACAGCTTCCAAGAAGACACCTGATGAGTATCACATTCAAGTGCCAAGAAGCACAGAGAAAAAGTGCCAAAAAAGCTCAATCCAAAGAAATTGTATCAGTTATTAGACAAGTATTATAATACAGTTACTACTAAAAAAGATTTCTTATTTCAATGGAAAATAAACTTTACATTCAAGATAATTTTTTTAAAGGCCGTACATTGCCCCCACACCACCTCCCATGTTTCTTACTAGTGAGATCTTCCAGCGAACTGAACCCTGAATGCAGACACATATGTGGCGAACAGCAGTACTGGGTGAACACCTTAATACCACTGTAACTGAGCCAATGCAAAAGCTATGTCTGGGTTGGTTTTTTTGGTGGGAGACACTGGCAGTTATGAGAATTCAGTGTCTCCAGATCAAACCTTTAATGCCTTCTGTAGAGTATGTAAAAGCTGAATCTCTAAATGAGAAGATTCTTGAAAAAAATCTTGGCCCTGATTTGCATATGCTCCAGTTATTTCATTGCACCAAATACTGTGCATGTTTGATATAGGGGCTTGAGGCTTACTGTGTGTTTGTGATATGCTTTGAGATCCTCTGATGGGAGGTGTTACCTAAATACAAGTAATTTGATGCTTAAGTGTCTAGAATTCCCAGTGGACATCTGCACTCAAGCCCTACTGCCATCACAAATGAAAAACATTTGGAATCCTTAATGTGATTTTTAATGGACATATGTTCATAACACAGTGCCACCAATTTGGCATATTTAGTGTCTTCTCAAGAGAAGCCCACAGTTTGTATAGCAAGATTGTGGGAGGTTAGGATTGCAGTGTGAGAAAATTTGCACAACACCTGCCTGACTATAATTTAATTGGCAGAAACTAATGCTCCGGGTTTGGGGTTTTTTTCCTCCGCTCAAAACTGAAGAGACTCAAGGACTAATTCTGCTGTCTTACACTGTCAATTTTAAGCTTTTATTCTGACTTCAATTGTGCTGCAACATGATAATTTTCTGGTCCACTCTTTTTTTCTGACAACTGAAGCATTGCTGGTTTACTCTCAGTTGTTATTTCTCTGTATAATGACTTATCTGGCCAGCAGGAAGGACTCCGTATTTTTGTACTTGACTGAAGGAGGGGTCTGCTTCGTATCACTGAAGATTATGCCCCATTTTATTTTTAATGAAGTCCTTAATAATATGGAAAACTGTTGGCTAAAATATTTCTGATCAGCTCCACCAGCAACATAGTATGTGAACTCCAAAGACCAACACCACTGCTGTCGTTATTGAATTGGTTTTGATTTTACCTTTCCTTATGGCAGATCCCCATCTGAAGCCATCTTTAGCACCTCTTATCCTACCAGATTTTTGTTTTCTTTTTCAGGAATGTTTGGCCTTGCAGTGCATCAAGGACAGTCCCTCTTACTTCACTATTTTCTTCCCTCCACATTTACAAAACGTAATAAAAAGCTTTGCAGAAGAGATAGAGGATACAGTCCCAGGGGAAACGTTCCTGCAGTGTGAGATTCAGCTCTGCCGTGTTTTAGACTTGCCGGGCAGGAAGGCGAGCTGCAGTCCTGATCCATGCTGCTCTGCCAGACTTGGCTTTTCAGGGCTTGCAAGTCACTGCTGGAAACGTCTCGTTAACTACACAAACCCGAGTGGGTGGCAGGTTGTGAACAACCTTTATATATGATACGCACATCAATTTTGTTGCTTTAAAGAACTCCCTGAGACTTAGCTGGGATTCCCAGTTTCCTGTCCTGCAAACTACTGTTGACATTTTACATGCATGTCAACATGAAACCCCATCAATATAAAAAGTGACAGGTTGGGATGAAAGCATTGCCTCAGCCAGGCCTCAGATGCTTTGCTGGCTCTGGGTGTAAGCAGGATGAAATACTTCAGTCTTCACACACTCAGACTGCATGGACAAACGGACATCCAAGATCAGCCTTTCTCTATGGGCATGATGGTCTGAAATGGAGTAGGGGAAGCTAAAGAGCTGAAAGACAGATATGCGGGCAGGCACAGGCAGAGACAAGGCCTCAAAAATGTCTGAGGTCACACTCAGAGTAGCAGTGGCTGTTGGTATCATATGATGCCACAACAGATACAGATATGTACGTGTGTCTTTATACATACATATGCACACAGTGCCCTTCACATATATAGCAAAGTGTGCAGCCACAGTCCTGAGCAGTTTTGTGCCTTTACTTTGAGTACCAATTAAAGATGGATTAATATTTTATAACCCCCATAGAACTCCCAGTAAAATAAAACATAACGTTTTGAGGAGGGGGTTAATTACTGATACAGTTGATGATCTGCCTCTTCTGAGCTTCTAGCAATAGAAAAGAATGGTTCTGTTTGCAAGAGCCTAAAGCAAGCCCTAAGCAAAACTCTCCTCCACTGAAGGAAAAGCAACATTTGGATTTACACCACTGCTTTTTTTCCAGAATTACATGGACAAAAAGAAGGCCTCCAGGCAGGTGTACGTAGTGTTTATTCAGGCTCGTCAATGCTCAGTGTTGACCTTTATCTCTGGATCAGGCCATGTTCCCAAGGTGAGTAAAAACACCTCGGACAAGCCTCCACTTCACAGCCATCTGCCTACCAAATGTGCCAACTGCGCTTTGCCCAGATGACCCCTGTGCTCCTGGTTCCAGGTACTCTGTACTCAACCGTTCCCACACAGAGAAGTTATGACGCTTTTGGTTTCAAAGCCAAATTGGATCAAAGTTTGGTTAAACTGCTAAATTTTGTAACTGCTTCAAAACAGCAAACCCAGGGGGCTAAGAATCACCGCTTTCAGCATTCATTAATCAAACCTGTTAAATGATTACCTCGTCAGGGCTGCTTTGTTGACAACTCTGCATGATGACAGTGTCAGTGGCACTGTCCCAAGACACATCCAGTGGTGACGTAAAGGACAAGCCTCCCTCACCTCACCTAGTGGGATGGACACTAACACAAAGAATATTTAAGGAAGGAGGATGCTTCCTTGGAAAGTAGTGATCGCAAGAGTACTCCAAAGCAAGTGAAACAGGCTCAACTAAAAGGGACAGCAGAATCTTCCCTGACATCCAACCCAATCTAAGACAGTAAGTAGAATGGCCTCTTTTTTTCCAGCTTGAAGTTACCAGTGATCCAATTTCTCTATTTTGATTTTAAAGCAGAAGTACATGATCTAGACTATTACAAATTCTACCTTTGTGTTATACATTGTTAAAGGCTTATGGACACTAGAATTGGTTAGAATGTCATAGTATGCTAACACACTCTTTCTATATATTGGATTTTAGATTGTGATCAGTATTTCAAAGCCATCAACAAGATCCACTACAGGTTAAATCATGCCCCCACAGTTGAAAGCTGAGGTAAACATCATGCCCAAGGTTGTCCAGGGGGATTTGGAAAGCCTGCCTCCAGAAGCAAGAGATTTCATTGAAAGTAATGCCAAGCTATGCCAGCCTGAGAGCATTCATATCTGTGATGGCTCAGAAGAAGAAAACAAAAAAATTCTGGACATCATGGTAGAACAAGGCATGATCAAGAGGTTGAAGAAGTATGAGAACTGGTGAGTAGTATGAAGGAAGCCAAGTATCATCTCAGAATTGCAATATGCATTTTCTATCCTGTTTGCTTTTAAAACTGCTTATAACCCTTCAACTTTTGCTCTCCATGAATATTTCAGAACTGTAGCTTACATAGGTGAAATACTTAGGAAGAGCACACTTTTTCCTCTAAAACTTAACATGAAGCATATTATTCAGTTGGTCTATGAACTGTACATTGTCTCTATTGATTAGTTACATCAGGGAACTGAAATAATGTCATGAGACTTATGTAACTAATCATTAGCAATGGCTAAATATTATTTAGCAAATACATCTTTTGAAGAATTCTACTATTTTAGTCAATGAGTTTATTCATCAAATACTTTTTTGTGGCATTCAAATAGCTCAGTGGGTGTTCAAATATTATTCAGTACAGGCATTATTCATATCATACTGATGAGCTTTGACTGTAATATATTCAGCAAATTCTTTTTTCAAATATTTCATCATCTCTCTCAACTCACCCAACATGAAAGGAGAATATTAACAACAAGTACATACTCAGAAATTATGTGCCGACCAAGAGATCTTCATGGAAGAAATCTGCAAAGACTTTTGAATAACTAAGTGCAGGAATTTGGCAATCTGTTTGCAGACTATTTGGGAGAGAAAAGGGCAAAATTCACCACAGATAAATTATTCATTGTTAATTATATGCTTAGCTGTAGTGATGATGGTTATGACAGCTGAACTAGAACATTTTTATACTTGTGGAAAATTTCTATGCACAGAGGTGAAAATGTAAAACAATCCTCTCTATTGTAAATAGATGGCAAAAATTCTTTGCAGGAGAAAAAGAATCCCCTTTAATAAACTCTTTCACTTTTTATGATCATGCTTATACTCAGTATTTCTTTTGTGATGCCTCTAACTTAAAGGACTATGCCAATCCACTAAGCTGGATCCTGATCCTGCAGGCACTAATACCAACACTTAAAGTATTTGCTTGGCATCCACTTTGCTGGAGGCATAATTTTGTGGTCCCCATGTAAAACAACTTCACACTGATGAGAATGAGAATTAAACAAGATTAACTTTTCCCTGGAAGTTAGCAGTAGAGAATTAGACTGAGATAAGAGGCAAAGGAATATCAACATGTAACCAGAATTTCCTCAGCCATATAATTTGTTATTAGTACTGAAAAGTCTTGAAACAATTTGTATGAGAGAATGTATCTGACTGATTTTTGAGATTGTTATACCGGCTCTGTCACTGTAGTTTTGGCCTTATAAAAGTATTGTACCCATTTGTGCTAAACCATTCACACAGAAGAGTAAAAAGTGCTGTATTGATAATTAAAGTCTAATTTCCTGATTCTTGGTGAAATGCAGCTGGTTGGCTCTCACTGATCCAAGAGATGTGGCAAGAATTGAGAGTAAAACAGTCATCATCACTCAGGAACAGAGGGATACCATTCCAATCCCTAAAACTGGAACTAGCCAGCTGGGTCGCTGGATGTCAGAAGAAGATTTTGAGAAAGTCTTCAATACCAGGTTCCCAGGCTGCATGCAAGGTAGGCAAGAAAAGGACCACTGATATTGAACTTCTAGGATTACAGAGACATTACTGATAATTACTGTAATCATTAAAGAACAGTTTCAGCTGAAGGTTGTTTATACCCCTGATACTAGTCAATTTGTTGGTTTCATCCAGACCTTTACCATAGACCCAAATGCCTATGCAAGGATAGTCCTCAATCTCTTTCCAGCATTCATCTCTTCAGAAAGAGGGACAAAGTAGGGTAGGAAAATTTGGGTGATTTTTTTTTCAGGAAGTCACACAGCAACTAAACAGCAGATAGGAAGCAAGGTGAAAACAGAGGACCCCCAGCAGTAATTTCAGGTTCAGTGATTTACACCAGAGAACTTGGCCTCCTCCCACCTTTACTACTAGCTAGACAGTTTGACTGAACAACTGCTTCCAGCATTTAAGATAAAACTTCTTGCTACCCAATTAGATGAACAAAGCTACCGCTCTTTAAACTTCAACAGAAACACCCATAAGACAAGGAGCTTTTAAAGGAATGTTAATAAAGATAATTTCCTGAATTCCTTGGTTTTGCCATGTCTTGCTGCTCCCTGTTTTCCAGGACGTACAATGTATGTCATCCCCTTCAGCATGGGGCCTATTGGGTCTCCTTTGTCCAAGATTGGGATTGAGCTGACAGATTCACCATATGTAGTGGCCAGCATGAGGATCATGACACGGATGGGAACAGCTGCTTTGAAAGCCCTGAGCAATGGGGAGTTTGTGAAATGTCTTCACTCAGTTGGATGTCCTCTACCACTAAAAGGTAAGAGACATTAAAAAAAATGTCACCCCTAGAAATTCCCAGGGGTGTGTTTTGGAGCTAACTCTGTGTTCTCAGCACACAGGAGACACTCACCATAGATGACGAGGGTGGTTTGTGCAGCAGCACTAGGTTCAGAACTCAAGGAATTAAAGCTCAATGAGAGTTTCATGGGAAGGAGATTATTATCCCTAGTACTTACCAGGGGGTTTCCTTTAAAGCATCTGGTACAGATTCCTGTCAGAGGCTCAACACTGATGAAACAACACTATGATCCAGCATGGAAATTGCTGCATTCATGAGTACAACATTCTGTTCTGCAGAACCATTAATCAACAACTGGCCGTGCAACCCAGAGTTAACGCTGATTGCCCATCTCCCGGATCGCAGAGAGATCATTTCATTTGGCAGTGGTTATGGAGGAAACTCCTTACTGGGGAAAAAATGCTTTGCTCTCAGAATTGCCAGCAGAATCGCCAAAGAGGAGGGCTGGCTAGCTGAGCATATGCTGGTAAGAGCTATTAAATCATGTGTGTCTGAACAGCCATTAAAGTCTAAATTAACTCAACATAAATACATCACATCTTTCTATCAGAGAAATTAGTCTCATATGGCTAATTCTGTAACATTAGATATGAATTTATCACATGGCAGGCTTATGAGAAATAGGAAACTGCTTGCAAGGTTAAGTACCAAATATTTTCAAATATTTCCTGTAAAATTTGAAACCAAGAAAGATTTGGAACTTCTGACAGTGGCTACTTGTAGGCATACCCATGTACTTGAGCAGAGCCTAAACATCATCACTGAGCATCCACATTGCTTCTGAAAGCCTAATAGCAAAAGATTGATTCAAGTTTTGAAACTTGTCTTTCCTATTAAAAGAGGTCTATGCACTCAATCTGCAAATACTAGATTTTCTAAACGAGTTCTGCTTTGTACACTTCCTGCCTTTATTTTCTGCTGTCATTTAAACTTTCAGCTACCATAAAACACCACTGAAAAAAAGAATTTAAATGTGCTTAATTGAACATTCTCAGAAAAAAAAATCTATGGACTATTATTGAATCTATGGAGAAGTGTAGAATTATCCATACATGAAGTGCTTTCACTTCACTCCAGTCATGCAGCCAAAGGAATATTGCCTGATTTTCTTCTGTGCTGAGAAACAGCTGTATACAGTCTGTATATCTTTTATCAACAAAATAAAATGAAATGTTTGAATTGTATACATACCTGACATTTTAAAAATTGTAAGAACTCCTTACAGATATTCTAAGGGCAAGAAGAGTAGACTTTTTGATTAATAAAGCACAGTGAGTTGTCATCTATATTATGTGATGTTTCTTCTGTAGGAAGAAATTTACATAATTAAATATTTTATCATTACCACTTGCTGAGAGACAAATCTTCAAAATGAAAAATGAAAAAAAAAAAAAAAGACTGTGTTTAACAGTTGCATTAATTTTTCAATAGATCCTGGGCATTACCAATCCAGAAGGTAAAAAGAAGTATTTTGCTGCAGCATTCCCTAGTGCCTGTGGAAAAACTAATTTGGCCATGATGAACCCAAGCCTGCCAGGATGGAAAATTGAGTGTGTGGGTGATGATATTGCCTGGATGAAATTTGATGAACAAGGTATGGAACTGAAATTGGGTAGCTTTGCAGTTCAGTACAGGTTGCTTTTAGGTGCAGCAAGACATTCTGGATTGAGTTAAACCCATTTGATTTACTTATATTTTGTCATTTAACTTCCAGGCAACTTAAGGGCAATCAATCCAGAAAATGGCTTTTTTGGGGTCGCCCCTGGAACCTCAGTCAAAACAAACCCCAATGCTATTAAAACCATATTCAAGAACACCATCTTTACCAATGTAGCAGAAACCAGTGATGGAGGTGTCTATTGGGAAGGCATTGATGAGCCATTACCACCAGGAGTAACACTAACTTCATGGAAAAACAAGGATTGGACCCCAGATAATGGTAACCTGGTCCACTCCACAGCCTCTCTTGGCTTTCTCTGCTGAATTCAAGTTAATTCTGTCATTATGACACTTCACTGTATTCTGTACAGGGGAACCTTGTGCTCATCCCAACTCACGATTCTGCACTCCAGCCAGCCAGTGCCCCATCATGGACCCTGCCTGGGAATCTCCCGAAGGCGTGCCCATTGAAGGGATAATATTTGGAGGCCGCAGACCTGCTGGTAAGAGATGTGGCAGCCACGTATCAAGGCTGAAGTGCTGGCCACAGAAGGGTTGAAACAAAGCTTGGCACAGACACAGGTTTTGCTTTCACAGCTGCAAAAGCAAGGAAATAACCACATTAGTCTAACTTCTCCATGTTAGACTTTACACACACCCTGATGTTTTAATGTCTGAATTGTTAGATGTTAACACAAAACAGGTAATAATAATAAAGGGCTGAGGAGACATCAGGACCCACTAACCTGGGTAATCCGTAGACAGAGCTAATTGCTGTACTTGTCTCTATTTGCTTGCAGTTTAACTGGTTCAGATTGTAAATGGTTAGAGAAATGAACCAGTGGTAGACAGTTTACAGAAAAAAAGTAGTAAAGTAAGTTGTTAAAAGTCAGCTAAAGCTGGAAAAGAAACAGAAGTAATGCTGGGTCTGAGTCAAATATCACGACCACAGGACCAGATTCTATTTCCAGTCAAGTCTGCTGGGGATTCTGAGGTCCCAGATATCTCCCACTGAGCAACTTAACATGGACATGTTTAGTAATCAGTAGCCAATTTTGAAAACATTCATATGAACTTCTTTGCTATAAGAGGGCAGGAAGTGAAGTGATCAAAAAAAACCAGGAAAAATTAGAATACATTATACAGTAACCTCAGGAAGCAAAACCGGTTATAGAAGTGTTCCTGGACCTCTAATTAGTGAAGTGATTTTGTTCTTTACAGGTGTGCCTCTCGTATATGAGGCCTTTAACTGGCAGCATGGAGTATTTATAGGAGCAGCTATGAGATCTGAAGCCACAGCAGCTGCTGAGCACAAAGGTAAATCAAAAAATCTGCCTACCTGTATTAAAAGCAGACCTCTCTGGACAGCCTGCCCTGTCCTCCTCCCCTGCTCTTTTGCATATCAGTCTTGGCAGCTAATTTTGCAACCTGTGCATTTTCACAATAGGAAATATTTGTACTGGGATTAAAAGCTAAATTCTCTGTAAAAGTCAAATTAAGCAAAATAATCCCTTAGGTGGCAAGCATACAGAACAGGGTGCAAGCATGGGATTTCCAGAAGCCTTGATATGGAGTTCTTGTTACAGCCTGGGATAAATAAACTTAAATTTTTTCTTCTGCTAGAGCTCAACATAAATACATGAACGATCAAAGCCAGCTCTTGAGGATCTTCATTTAAGCTGCTTGACCTGAGATTTAAGAAATTTAATTCACACTGATGACAAAAAATAATTTAATTTGTACTTTTTTTGTACGCCAAGGATAATGCTTGTATTGTTTCTTAAAGCTCTTTGGTTTGCATACAGGAGGATGTTTAAGGGACCACAGATACTAATTCCTGGGAGGATCTGAGTGTGTGTGCTTTAGAATAAATGTGCTATTTATTACTTTACCTTCTCCATTTGTGTTTTGAACAGGAAAAATCATTATGCACGATCCATTTGCCATGAGACCTTTCTTTGGCTATAACTTTGGCAAATACTTGGCCCACTGGCTCAGCATGGCACATCGTCCAGCTGCAAAACTACCAAGGATCTTTCATGTTAACTGGTTCCGGAAAGACAGCCAAGGGAAATTCCTGTGGCCTGGCTATGGAGAGAATTCCCGTGTGCTGGAGTGGATGTTCAACAGAATTGAAGGGAAAGCCTCTGCCAAGCCAACTGCCATAGGTTACATCCCTGCTGACACAGCTTTGAACTTGAAGGGTTTGGAAGATGTCAGCTTGACCGAACTGTTTGATATCTCCAAAGAGTTCTGGGAAAAGGAGGTGGAAGAAATCAAACAATACTTTGAAGTGCAAGTTAATGCTGACCTTCCCTATGAAATAGAGAGGGAAACACTTGCCTTAGAAATGAGGATAAAACAGTTGTAGCTGTTCAAACCCACAATTATTTATCAATCCACACATACTAAGATGAGACAAACACATTTTACCAAATCACCGCTTGAAGCATAACAGCACACTGATGGGCAGGGGTTATAATGAAAGTAGGTCTTAGTTTGGTTAGAATATAAATAGGGGCATTCTAGAAGTAACTCCAGACCTAATGATTTATAACTACATCAGTTGTGAATAGGTGACCAGCTGTGGGAACGTATGTGCACACGGGGTCTTCAAAACCCCGATCTGTCACTTACATGCGCGTATAGGCATCATGTGTGTAAATTATTTGCCTAGTTCTGCATATACTATCCAACCCAGTCCAGCCTTCAAAGTGTAGCCCATTGTTTCTATCACACAAACCTCAAGGGTCTCAGACTATACAGAAAAGAAGAAAGAACTAGATGCTGTATATATATTACCTAAATGTATTTCATGGCTTAAATATTTTTTTTTTGAAAAATGAAGTTGACTTTTATCAGAGTGAAAGATGACTTTGTATTACTAATGCATATTTAAGATATTGCTGTTATATATGACTCATGTTCCTGTGATTTCCAGATGTTTTGAATGGCTTGTTCTTTAAACTATTGAAATAAATGTTTATACAAAATATGACCTCATTTTCAATATTCTCACTGTTTATAAGCTACATGCACATGAACTGGGCCTTCTGTCAATACCACACCACAGGGAGAAATTCACATGTGGCAGTTAAATGTTGACTAGCATTGATCTGCTGCTCCTCAGCCAACTAGTTTGAACCACATACTGTCCTTCTAACTTATTTAAACCAGAGGAATTACCAAGAAATTACAATACCAGCTGTGAGCAGTCATCCAGCTAGTGACACGCTCTCCATAACTGGGCATTGTTAGTTATTTCAGGCATTTATAAAATAAACTGCCCTCTAGGAAGCCACATATTAGAACCTTGATCATTTGCTAAAATCACAGGACTTGTTCCACAGTTGCTTGGCTTTTGCACAATAACTAGTGAATCTATTGAAGTAAAGACAGTTTGGGAAGAGTTTTCTGGACTTGTTGAGATGGGTAAAACCTTAGAGCTCAATGAAAATAGGGGTAGGAGCCTGTGTTGGCTTCTTTTTAGATCCAAGATACTGAGTAACCATCCCATGTTCTCCCAATTAAAGGTGTCCTTTACATGCTTCCCATGTACCTGGCAAGTATTCTGCTTTTTCATTTTGAATGCTTGATGTCCCAAAATATATTGCAAATATTTGCTTAGCAAAAAGAAGATCACTTACATTGTGTAATAAACCTTTTTATAGGCCCCGCTTCCTTGCAAAACAAACAGTACCAGAGCTGGTCAACAGATGCCCTTCAAAGTTTGCTAGGAGAGGTCACATAGCCTGAAAAGCCTCTACCTACCTCCTGTCTCCATGGTCAGGACTTAACACAAACATTATCAATTCTGAAGCAAATAATACAGCATAAATCAATAGACTGATCGCAAAAAAAACCCAGATGAAAGCAAGCTGTGACAAAAGTGGATGAGAGCAGTGCAGCCTCTGTAGAAATTATCATGAGTTGACCTGCTTGCTGGTCAAAACCCACATCTGCATGGATGCAAATCTTCTATAGGGTCATCTTTAGCCTGGGTACTCTTGAGTGGGCTCTAAATTAAAAGCAAAATCGAAGTGGAAGACAATAAATAAATCAGAAGTAGTGAGCCAGGAGAAACTACTATAGGTACTCCTCAGATTCAAGGACTACTATCACATGTATAAAGTAAAGTGTTTATAAAGTAATTCTGTAAATAGTTCATGAAAGGCTTGGGCCATTCCCAAACTGTTATGACATTATTGTGCCTGGTATTTGGATAAGTCTAAGGAAGAACAAGGAGATCTAAGAAAATCTGTCATGCTAATGTCAGAAAGAGTTATAGCTAGTCACAGTCTCAGAGTTTGTTATGGGCCTCATGAGAAGATCCCAGTCCTGAGTAGTGCAGATGTATTCCAAGCACATTTTGAAATGCTGCCCAGGAGATGTACAGAAGCTTGGGGCTTTCCAATGCTCTCTGAGCAGCTCCAGTGTACCGTTCTGCCTTCTCAAACACAAGCAGGCTCGATATTCTGAATATTACAAAAGAAATTTCTCATACTTTGTGCCAGAGGAATCTGTGCCAAAGGCCCAAGCCCAGCAGGCACATGGACATGGGAGAACTGAGTGACGCTTATTCCTCAGTGAGGAGAGAGGTACCACCACTGTGGGACAACATGATTGTGATCTTACAGCACACACCCAGCTAGCACAATTGGGGTTATAAGGAGCTAACTGCCTTGAGAACATCCTACCCTAGCCCAAAACACTGGGCTTCGTATTCGCGGAGAAAACCCCTGTTTTCTCCTCCTCACCCCAAGAGGTTGGCAGACTTTCCTTCCCTTGACCTCCATGGCCCTTGGGCTTCTCC
>JAVSBS010000318.1:43306-53306 GCA_033124195.1 Coracias cyanogaster
CCTTGGGCTTCTCCTCTGGGTATTCTTTCCATGTAACACAACTCATGGAAAGCGGCTATCACAAGCACTTCTGACAAAAATATTTCAACCATTTGTGATTCTCCTGCTCCACACATTTTAACCACATGCACCTTTTCAAACATTGCTCCGAGCTGACGGGCACACAAATCATTCCAGAAACTACAGAAAATTGAGGGGAGAAGTGCTGTACTGTTAAAGCTGAGAACAAGAAAATAACTTTTTACACGAGTCATTCAACAGCTCCTTTGTATGTAAATATATCCACAACCCATCAGCATCTATGGGGAGTACAATTTACATTTTGAATGATCAAAATGTTTAGTATTGGCAGAGAAAATGTTTAAAAAGAGAGAAGGCGGCGGTTTAAAATTTAGAAACTTAGTCAACCGTGCCAGATTATGATCTCAACTTCTCTCCCTCCAACAAATACTATGCTCCATAAAAACAAAATGAATTAGAACAAAATGCTTTTAAATTGAAATTTGGAAGTTCCCCTGATTTTCAAAAGAAAGAGGGGAAGGCAACAAATGCAATAAATTTCAACAAATTAGTAGAGAAATATAAAACTTGGCCTATTAAATGTGATTCAGAGAAGGGAAGCACAGGAAAGACTAACACATGAAGTGCACAGAGCCATAACATTTGCAACAGCTGTGTTATGAAATGCACTTGGTATTCTGGGAAGCGAGAAACAAAATACTTTGTTAAAACACTTGTGGATGTACCGGTGGCTGAAAAGAAGAAAGACAAAAATCAAAACCACAGTTTAACCATTAATGCTGTTGAGCATACAGTCTCTGGTACCTTGCTTATGCCATGATTCACTGAGCAGGACAACACAGTGATGGATGCACCACATCAGAGGAAGATGCACTTGACCCCCTTAAAGTTAGTGCAGTCCCTCTAAATGACCTTTATCTCCTCAGGCAAAAAGTCTGGCTTCCGTGCCAAGTACTCCTATGAGCACTGATAAATCCATAGAGCTCAGACCCAGGCCATGATCCAGTCCTTGCACACTTGTTCCTTCAAATCCCTTTCTCAGGTGTCAGTTGTGTTAGCAATTGGCCTGGGTCTGTAAGATACCCACACATCTGTATTCTGTCAACCTCATGAAGACTAAACTAAATAAAACCGAAAAGCACCATCCAGCTTGCTGCAGAACTCCTACTGGAAAAAAGTGAAACCCAACTTCAAATCTCTCACAATTCTGTGATGATAAGGATATTTTCAGGGAGAGAATTGAAATTCTGAAAAATGGCATTTGTGCTCTGGGAAATACTGTTTTCTAAAACCTTGGCTACCATAGTAACATGATTTATTCCCTACTTGCTGCAGTAGAGTCAATTAGTTCCCTAACTGAAAGACAATTACCATAACTAGAGATGTACCTGGCTGGAAGACTACTGAAATGCTGCTTATGATGGCAAAGCAGAGCACTCTAAATTCCAAATCAGTAATCATTATTGTCGATCACGGAGGACATTTCTGGCAGGGGTTTAACCTCAGCGATACAAAAGGGCACATTTGTCAAATAGATGCTGGCAAACCCCAGTCACTGAGATTCCAAAACACGTCCTGCCACATCTGTGAATCTATATGCAGAACAGCTAGGTGGGAAAAGAGAGAAGCAAGGAAAAAACAAATTGCTATTGCATGTCTTTACTCTGTTCTGCAGCTATCATGTAACTTTTGGCTGCAAAACTTTAACAGAGAAGATTTTGTGAGCAAATTGTGAAAATCCACATATATTTATATGCAAAATCCAGGTTGTATCTGATCCTTGCAAACACAAACATCATTTCAGTGTCTTTGTTGTAAGAGGCCATGCAGAAGACCTCTGAGCTGTCCCTAACCAGCATGAAGGGCTTGATGCTGCCTTCAGGGACATTGGTCACCTCAGCATTCATTTTGCTCCTCCTTACACTGGCTCCATTGGACTTGAGGTGGCTTTTCTCCAGCATAAGTATGACCAGATGTAGGTTCTGAGATTATTTGACTCCAGCTTTTGTTCAAGCTGATAAGCTGCTAGCAGAACTTTTTCTAACACACATCCCAGCAGCATTCTTTGTGTCTTCTTTTGAAATGTCAGATACTGGCCATTGGAAAAGAGAAAACATCTGTTTTAAACCTCCCAAAGGAGCATATCAAAATTTTCTGCTGTTTTTATGCAGCCTCAAGGCCTTTTATTCAGCTAAAAAAAACAACCCACCCAAAACCCTTCATAAAACTGCTGGGATTTTTTGTTGTCATCCTTTTTTTGTTTTTAAACAAAGTTACTAGTTTTTGTTTTTTCTTGTAAATCATCACAATGCCATTTCCCAGGTTGAGATGGCCAAGGAATGGTTCTTCCCAGAAAATTACTCCTGATAAACAGCTGTTCTCCAGAACAAACTAATCTCATCCTCCATGGAAAATAGCTTCTAGGCTCACAGTTAATAGATCTTACCCCTGCTTTGTATAGTTTTGGAGGCTTTCAGCCAGTTTAATAATCAGAACTCTTCCCTCTTCGCCCTGCCTCCCCATCTCATCAGTGAAATCCTAGGAAGGCCCTGTCACCATGGTGGAGGCTGGCACAGCAACAGCATGTGCATATGAATGCCATCTCAGCTATGAATGCGAGGAGCACAACAAAACCTCGTTTTACCCACCGGAAACCATCACTATATTTATCTGTGTCTTCCTGAACAGATGAGAAACTTCCCATGGTGTTCTGGAGCTCCAGATCCTGAGATCAGCTATGAATAGCAGCTTTAAATTTAACCAAGGTTGGGAAGAGAGTGAAACCTAAAGATGATGCCAGTTCAGCTGGCTCAGAAGCCAACAGAGCCCTGCTTGCAAATGGCATGGAGATAAATTCCAGCCCACAGGGTGAACAACATTGCTGTCAGTATCCAGTAACACTGCAGAAGTGGCATGACTTTGCATGACTTATGCACCACTAAGCCTGGAGCTGTACAACTCTCCCAGGAGTTATTCCTGGTAGCAGAAGCCAGAAGGGTGGTGAGACCCAGGTGAACCTTCTAGAGGTGACAGTGCATTGCACTGACTCTCATTGAGCAATTTGACTCCTACATTCCTTTTCCTATAGCTTGTTCAAGTATAGCCAGGATAAGGTAAGTGATCCTGAACTTTTGTTCCACCTCGGTCACTGAATTGCCTTAATGCTAAACAGCAAGTTCATGAAGAGCCATATGGCAGGGACAGTGGGGCTGGATGGCAGAACTCCTGCTGGCTTCAGCTGGGACAAGAAGAATCTGTGGTTTCTTTGCTGAGGTTTGTTTTTGTACATTTGGTCTGGTTTTGCCTTTCAGCTTGGGATACTACCAACAGTTTCTTGAAGCTCCAGAGGTAGCCAGTATAAAAAAAAAAGAAAAGCTATAAATTTAACTAGGACAGCAGTTGGGAAAGGGAGGATGTTTGAGAACTGTGGGTTGACTGGTGGTCTTAGAGTATAAAAACAATATCCTTCTGACACAAGTAAGTAGAAGCAGGCCTCAGATTCCATGGAGTTTTCTTGCTCTTTATTCTATAAAGACAGAAATCTGGCTCAATTTCATTATAGTTATCTACACTCAGGCACCCCTCCACCCCGAAGGAGATTAGTAGTGATAATGCATCTGGTACCTGCCCCAGTAATAACAGATCTATGTGGAGAAGATTACAAGAAATTGTTTGGACTTCTGCCCAGTCCTAGAAGTCCCACCAACCATTTCCAAAAGTCCCGTCAGTTTTTATGGCTTGTCTCTCAAGAAGGCTGCTGAAACCTACATGAAGGAGAGACTTTAAAAAGATTTTTTGCAGACATTTATTTCTGGCCAAATTATGATTGCTTGGAGGAAAAAGAAGCCACCATACAAATCTTGTTAGAGACTTCAGCAGGAACTCACAAACCCATGCAGAACTGAGATAAGCTAAAAAAAGCAATAGCATCCAGGAAGGAAAGACAGACCAGCCAGCCAAATTCAACTCTAATTCCAACCCGTGACAGACCCCTGGGGCAGCTCCAAAGCCACTTAGCACAAGCATGGAGCTGGGCCAGGAGGAGATGCTGGCACCAGAAGAGCAGCTCTAGCAAGTCCAGACTGCAATTTGGTGATTTGCTGAGGGGACAGACTTGGATAGGCTTGTTACCCCAGGACTGCAAACCCACACCTCCCCACCTCCGAACCCTCTGAGTCAGATAGCTCCAGGAACACCATGATGCCCAAGCCCCCTGTACAGCAGAGCGTGGGCCCTGTGCATGCACAAGAAAACAGAGTAATGGCACATCTGTTAGCTACACAAAAACATGCTGGCAATACTCGGTGTGGCTTGGCAGGGGAACCTATATCAACTGTCTGCAGTCCAAGGTCTAAAGGGCAATCTGCCTTCAGAGATGCCTGCAGCTTTAAGGAACTGCATCCTGGAGTGAAATTGCTGCTTGTGCTGGGCCCCCAACACATGGCAAGCAATGGCTGTATCTCCTTCATGCCACACAGGAGGTGAATTTCCCAGGAGAGCCAGGAGGGGAAAAGCATGCAGAGCATCTCAAGAGGCTAAAGGCTGATCCCTGTGCCTCTCAGACCCCTCCAACAGACCCCACTGGAAGTCTATGCCGTGCTCTGCCAGCACAGGCAGAGTACATGGGACACCAGCACAGGGTGACCAGGTAATGGGAATATTTACTACAGCAGGAACTGGAAAATGCCTTTTTTTTCCCCCAGGGATACAGTGCATAGAGCTTCCAGGAAGATGACTGTACTGATTAGTCTTGTGCAGGACTGTGGGACTGCTGCCAGCTGCCTGGCCTGAGGGTCACTAAGCAGCACTTTTCAGTGCTATATGTGGAAGGTAAAGGAGAGCAACCAAAAACTTGGGAACCAGACAGTTTCTAGCAAGGACAGCTAGAAAACTCCCCACAGAATGTCACACTGCTGTGGTATCTCCAAACAAGCAGCTCTCTCCTATATAGCTACACCCTTAGAAATTAGAAGCTGGAAGCTTCTTCTGTTCCAGTTGCTGAAGAGCAGCTCCTAACCTCCTGGTCCAGGTGGATGTGTTTGCTGGATGCTGTCTGTGCTGCAGATACAGCAGGAAGGCCAGGGAGGGCATCTGTTCCCAAGACATTTATGATGGTGCTGGTTTTTTGAACTATGGATTTGAACGGAACTAGCAACCATTTAAGTTGCACCTTAAATGTCACTGCTAGGCAGAAGGAAAGTCATGAATCTTTAGCAATCTTCCCAACATCATGATTTTCAAGCAGAAAATGAATATACATTGGAAGAAACACTACAGCTGTGACTGCCTCAGTGAAGCCATTAACAAATGCAGTGTAACATGTCCAAATGCAGTCAGCCCTGTCTGGGGGCTGCTGGATCTTTCTCCCATCCTTCTCCTTCCCTGTTGCTCTGCTTATTGTTTGCTTCATTGTTAATCCCACCTAATTTAAAAATAGGAAATTGATTTCTTATGTATCCATTACAAACCAAATCATTTCTTTATTACAGCAAGGATCATATTTCATAAGCAAGTCACAGAAAATTAAAACCATGCCTGTTGCTTTGATGAAATAATGGAGAAGAACGCTGGAGGGGAAGGCACAGACAGCTGGGGGCTGTCATGCAACCAGTGGTGCAAGTTAACTCTTTGCAGGCACCCAAGGCTCCCACAGCTGCCAGTTTTCCTCCCCCAAACTTCTGGTTATAGTGCTTAGCACTCCCTTATCACTAAATCTCAAAAGCATCTAAGAGAAGGAATGCAACCCCTCTGAACAAAGTAGGTCAATGATTTTCGTGGCTGGTGGTTATGTTAGCAGAAGGTTTGGAGCCTGCCTGTGTGCAGAACCAGATACCTCTCAAGATTAACACTACTGAAATTAGGTGCCTGACAGTTGCTGTTGCAAGGTGTGCACAGCACAGGAACCTACAATACCAGCCCAGAAGTCCTTGTAGCATAAATATCTCCAGGCATTGGGCTGTGCGGGAACTACATTTGCCTGGAGACATGCTCAGTGTACAATGCACACAGGTTATGAGAGTATAGCAGGCATCCCAGCCAGATCAACAACTAGTTAGCAGTGTACTGTGACTTGAGGTAGATTATAAATTAAACCAAAAACCATTGTGTGCATTACTGAGGATTTATGGATTGCTCTATGAACCTCCCTGTGGAGCAGACAGGACATGGGTCCTCTAAAAAGTAATCCAGATAAGTACTACAGCTGACAGGACATTGCAACATCCAACTCAAAGTTTGTCGACTACTTTATTAATGTGCTGATCTCTAGGAATTGCAGCCAAGCAAAACCTCTTCAATTTCCCCACCAGAAGCAAAAAGATCAGTGTGCTATCACTGTCCAGAATGTTTTTTTTTTTTGTAATGTGTTCTCAATAGATGTATCCATATAAAATATCATATCTGAGGACAAAAAACAAGCAAAGCTATCAACAGGCCACAAGCAAACAAACTCCATGGGAGTGAAGGGTAGCAGAAGAGATCATTTCAAAGCAGTAATTCCTGTCTAGTCCATTCATCTCTCTAAGCACACCCTTTTGAGCAAGAAACTTTTTGCCTTTGCTTCTTTGGGGTAAGAGTCTCCCATCTTGAAAGAAAGAGCCTGTGTTTCAGTGTCTTGCAGGTCTTCTTTACTCATGAAGTCTGCTACAGCTCAGGACTTTTGGGTCGTCTTTCTGGAAGTTAGGGCCAGAGAGATTATCATACTAAAGTCATTCTTAGACCAGTTAAGAGGACTGCAAACACAGCCACTTTACCTAATCCTGCCCCTGCTCTGGGACGAGTCCAGCCAGCAAGCAGCAGGCATTTCCCAGTTTGCCGCAAAGAGCTTCCTCACAAGGGAGCCAAAGAAAGTCCTCTTAAAACTCTTTACGGGCCTTTTACACTGATGATTCTCAGAATGGGAAAACAAGTTTTGTAACTCATTGGGAATGAAGGAAACAGGCTCCTTCCAGGAACATCCTGCATCATCTCTCCAGCCCCGAGCTCCAAAGGGCTTGTCTAAAGCAATGTCACTGGGAGATACCGCACTCCTTTCTGCTAGTTTCTGTATTGGCTGTTACTATGTTGAACCAACTTATTTATGCAATAAAGATCCCAACAAACTGTGTCAACTACCACAAGTTACCATCAAGCAGCTCCAAGATCAACTGAAATGGCAAAAGCTTTCAGTCTCTAAAGTTCTCCTACATAAGGGGCATTTAAATTCCCTGTTTTGGAATATGCTTTATGCTGCTTTCTGGTTTGCCATGTTGCTTCCTCATTCAGCCTTGCCAGAAACTCAGCTTTCTGTAGTTTCTATCAGCATTTTAATGATTATCAAATACATTATAAAATATGTTACAAAATTATTTTCAAGAAGTTTCTTCTTTGGAAAATATCCTCCAGGAATTCTAACACGTATCTGTTTTGATGATACATTCGATAACATAGTCATAAAAAAAATTCAAAAATACAGAAATATTCGTTTGCACTTGCACAACTGAGCCAACTCACCACACTAATATTTTAATGGAACCACTGGATGTTTTCATTAGCTGCATCTGCCACTATGACAGCAACAATAACTCCCAGACTGAAGTCGAGACAAGACATAGTAATTAGGTCAAACCTTCAGGATAGAGCTGTCATCACTAAACATAAATGTAAGTTACTCTTGCACTGCCCAAGCTCTGTGAGATGTGCTATTGCACAGGGCTGTCTAAGCAGGACAAAGAACTGGAATAAATGAGGGCCATTCTGCCTTTTGCTGTTCTTCACAATTACCCTGTGTTTAATTGATCTTGATAAATTATTTAAGGTAAATTGAGCTTTCCTGACCTGATGGCAACATGTAAACTGATTAACTTTACAAAGCCAGCAAAATGATCTGCACAGTGAGATCAGCTCTTGTGATGTATTATTTAGGCCAAGTTATCCTGTGTCACTGCCAATGATGTGCTGCCAAACACAAGACAGCAATTGTGAAGGTGTGATATGGGTCCCCTTCAGGTGAAGGTTTGAATCCCCAGCCCCAGTGGTATGGGAGGAAAGAGGAGAATGAAGAGGAACGTGAAGAGGAGGAGGAGAAACTGTCCTGCATGTGATACCTGTTGGGTCTACATCCATATGGACTTGGGGGAATGAAGGAAAAGACAATAACCCCTTGAGGGGTGGAATGAGGGCTGGGAGCACATGTGGAACTCAAGGGAGATAGCAGAGCAGCAATGAGGAACAAGGCACCTTCAAAGGCAGGTTTGAGCAGCCCAGAAGTACCATGCTGCAGTTTGGCTAGCAGAGCCAGGCACTGCTGTTAGCATAGCCCAACCCAGAGAAGCAAATGCAAACCAGCCCTTTGTCTGGCTCTGTGTTGGCAGTCCTGTCACCATCTCCCATCTGTAACATTACTAGGGGTTACAGGGCAAAAAAAGTTTGTTTTGTGCAGATAATGCCTATCTTTGCTAGAAATCAAACCTAGATAAAAGCTTTCCAAGAGATTCTGCATAGATTTGGGTCTGATCTTTGCCACAGGAGCAGCCGAGCCCTGTCCAGGCTGATACACAAATGTGGGAAAACTGATTCCTGGAGTAACTTAGGCACATGGGAAGAAAGTAGTTTGTTTAGATATCTACAGTATTCCACAGTATTCCTCTGGCCAATTGCTGAGGCAGGTATACAGATAAAGGAGAAGAAAACACTCGTCATCACTCTGGCTTCAGGGTAGAAGCAGATAAGGCCGATAAGGCAGCAAGTGAAATTCCCCTTCGGGCTCCCATGGAACTACATACTTGGGGCAAAGGCTGCTCAGCTACAGCAGAAATACTGCTTTTGTTTGAAATAAGAGCAACCCCAGGCACAAACAGGAGAATAACCTCCCATCTGCATCTAAAGCTCCTTGTCCAAAGAGCTTATGGTCAACAGGCAAGACAGAGCAGCTGGCAGGAGAAAAAGGCATCCAGAGTCCTCCTTGGAGACACAGGGATGGGTTGGAGGCCCAGCAAGAGGTGGATCCTTAGACACAATGCAAGGCCACCACCCCTGGGGAAGCAGCCTCCCACCAGACTGTGTAAGGGTGAGGATTCTGTTAGCTTATAAAATACAGATGCAAGAGATGCAGGCACCAGAAGCCAGTTCACAGTCCAGCATCACCAGTAAGGTCCCCATCACTGCAAGCTGAAGGGGACAACACCCATCAAAACCATCCTGTGCTGCTGCTAGCAGCCAAGTAGAAAAGTACAGAAGACAGGAGCATCCCAAACCTGCAGGATGGGCAAACCCCCACCAGCTGTGCACAGAAACCCAAAATCCTTCAGCCAGTGTGAACTTTATTAATGATCTAGCCATGCCATCAGAGGCTTTGAAACCATCTCCCTTCTTCTTAAACAGAGATTCATAAAATCTCATGAGCCATATTACAAAAAAATGATAAAGGCTTTCTGCCAAATCGCTGAGACTTCAGGGTTCCCCCTCCACCCCTTGTTTCTTTTACATCCCAACAATTCCTTCCCTGTATTTATTTCTACTCAGTTTTCTACCTCTGGGACCTGAGCAAGCCATCGAACCTGGATTAAACATGCCACAAAAGAATTTGAGCCTTGACACGGCCAAAATATTGGTTTCCAATGAAACAAAACAAAAGGCAAGGATGAAGTAACTATTTCAGCAGCTTCTGCAGCCATGTAAATAGATGTTGCCAAGGGAGACTGAAGAGAGATAAGGCTCCACCACCCCTCCAGAGCTCACAGAGGAAGCATTCAGATCCAAACCCCATTTCTCAGCAGCATTCACCATTCCAGCTTCAGCTGAAATGGTGGATAAGTCACATTAAAAAAAAAAAAGCTTTTAAAAAGGACAGAAAAATTCAGGCTTCCCAGCTGGGCACCAGGAAGGTATTTCCTCTCATGGCAGGTTTCATTTCCAAGCCGTAGGACATCTGCTGTCTGCTACCTGTGAGGAAGGGACTGAGCAGACCTCAGAATTGACCCAGGCCAGAAGCAAGAACAAG
>JAVSBS010000319.1:0-11645 GCA_033124195.1 Coracias cyanogaster
GCTTTTTGTTTCTCATCTTATTTTCTTCCCCTTTCTTTTTGCTCTGCTGAGGAGGGAGAGGGGAAGGAAAGGGGGGGGGTGATAGAGTGGCTTGGTGGGCACCTGGCGCTCAGCCAAGGTTAACCCACCACAATATTAAAGAGAACAGGCCCCAATACTGAGCCCTGTGGAACGCCACTTGTCACCAGCCGCCAGCTGGATTTAGTTCCATTCACCACATCTCTTTGGGTGTGGCCACAAAGCCAGCATTTTACCCTGCAGAGCATATGCCTATCCATTCCCGGAGCAGCCAGTTTCTCCAGAAAAATGCTGTGGGAAACAGTGTCAAAATCTTTAATAAAGTCCAGGTAGACAACACCCACAACCTTTTCCTCACCCACTAAGCAGACCACCTTGTCATAGAAAGGGACCAGGTTCATCAAGCAGAACCTGCTTTTCATAAACCCATGGTGGCTGGGCCTGACAGTCTGCTTGTCCTGTATAAGGTATGTAATAGATCTGAAGAGGACCTGCTCCATACCTGTCCCTGGCACTGAGGTCAGACTGACAGGCCTGTAGTTCCCAAGATACTCCTTTCAGCCCTTCTTGTAGATGGTTGCCACATTTGCTACACTCCAGTCCACTTGAACCTCCCTGGTTAGCCAGGACTGCTGGTAAATGATGGAAAGTGGCTTGGTGAGCACTTCTGCCAGGTCCCTCAGTACCCTTGGGTGAATCCTATCCAGCACCATAGAGCTGTGTCTAAGTGGTGTAGCAGGTCACTGACCATTTCCTCTTGGATTACGGGGGCTTCATTCTCCTCCCCATCCCTGTCATCCAGCTCTAGAGTCTGGGCACTCAGAGAACAGCTGGTCTTGCTATGAAAGTCTGAGGCAAAGAAGGTATTCAGTACCTCAGCCTTTTCTTCATCCCTGGTCACTATGTTTCCCCATGTATCCAATAGAGGATGGAGACTCTCCTTAGACTACTCCTGTTGCTGTTAATGTATTTGTGGAAATATTTCTTAGTGTCTTTTATGGTGGTACTCAGATTAAGGTCTGATTGGGCTTTGGCATTTGTAATTTTCTTCCTGCATAACCTTACAAAGTAGTCTTCTTGAGTTGCCTGCCCCTTCTTCCAAAGGCCATTGACTATTTTTTTCTTCCTGAGTTCCAACCAAATCTCTCTGTTTAGCCATGCTGACTTTCTTCCCTGCTGGCTCATCTTATGAAACAGGGGGATGGCCTGTGCTTGTGCCTTTAAGAATTCCCTCTTGAAGAATGTACAGCCTTCCCGGACTCCTTTGCCCTTTGGGATTGCCTCCCAAGGGACTCTGTCAACCAATCTCCTAAATCTGCCCTCCAGAAGTCCAAAGTGGATGTTCTACTAACCCCCTTCCTTATTTCCCCAGGAACTAAGAACTCTACTGTTTCACAACCACTGTGCCCAAGATGGCCTCCAACCTTCACATCACCACAAATCCTTCTCTGTTCACAAACAACAGGTCTAGCAGGCAGCCTTTCCTAGTCAGCTCCATCACTAGCTGTGTCAATAAGTTATCTTCCACACACTTCAGGAACCTCCTGGACTCTTTTCTTTCTGCTATATTGTATTTCCAGCAGACACCTGGTAAGTTGATGTCCCCCATGAGAACAAGTGGTAGTGATTGTGAGACTTCTCTCAGCTGTTTATAAAATGTTTTGTCAGCCTGTTCATCCTGATTGGGTGGTCTGTAACAGAATCCCACCATGATATCTGCATTGTTGGCCTTCCTCCTGATCCTTACCCATAAACACTCAACCCTATCTTCACCATCATTAAATGGTAGATATTCATAACTCTCCCTAACATACAGGGCCACCCCACTGCCACTTCTTCCTTGCCTATCCCTTCTAAAGAGTTTATAGTCATCCAGCATGTCACTCCAGCTGTGCAAATCATTCCACTATGTTTTGGTGATGGCAACTATATCATAGTTTTCCTGCTGTACAATGGCTTCCAGCTCCTGACTGTTGCCCATGCTGTGTGCATTGTTGTAGATGCACTTCAGTTGGGCTATTGATCCTGTCACTTTTTGGAGGGGAGAAGGCCTAATTCCTACCTGATCATTCCCAGGTGCTACTGTGATTTCTAGCCCATAGATACCACTTGTGTCTTTGCTATACACAGCATTCCACCCACTGTCTCCACTGGGATGGTAAACTGAAAGACATTGCTAGCATGCCATCCCACAAACATTGATGTACCACCCTCAGGCTTATCTCCAGTGAGCCTGGTTTTATCCTTTTCCCCCTTAAAATCTAGTTTAAAGCTCTTTTGAAAGGAGCCCTGTCAACTCCTGTTCTCAAATCCTTTTTGCCCTTAGAGACAGGTGTACCTCGTCTGTTGCCAGCAGTCCTGGTATTTTGTAAATGGACCCATGATCAAAAAACCCCAAGTCCTGCTGGCAACACCAGGCTCAAAGCCAGGTATTGATGGGTCTTCCTGTTTCTTCCTTAATTATTCTCTGCAACTGGAGGGATAAAGGAGAACACTACTTGAGTCATCTATGACAATAACCTGTCTTTTTTTCTTTGTAGAAGGAGTTTTGATGCATTTGTAGCTTTTTGCATTTAAACTAGCCTTAATGTGGCATTGAAAATACAGGAAATACTGCTATTGCTCCATGCGAGTTCAAGCAGAAGCTTTGGCAAAATTATTTTAACATCAGAACTGCAAAGGAGGAGAGTATTTCCCTTCTACAGCCTTCAAGCAGCTTGTTAAAAGCAAATGAGTTTCAACATTTCAATTTGACTATCTCTTAGTTTCAGTTTGGTGGTTTCATTTTACCTGTTTTATTTATTTACTATTACTTTGTCCTGGTTCAGACAGGACAGGGTTAATTTGATGCTGATATTCTATACCATGATGATGTCCCGCCCTGGAGACTGGTGGAGTTGCGGGGGGAGGGCAGTTTGTTCACTCCGGCTTCAGCGTTCTCGGGACACACACGTGTGTTTGGTTTGTCTCTTTATCTCTGGTATTTGCCTTTTTCTGTGTATTACTCCTTCCTTAATATCATTGCTGCAGTATTTTCTTATGTGTTTTTATATTAAACCTTCCTTATCTCAACTCAAAAGGGCATTTTAAAACTTTTTTTTCTTTCCCTCTCCGCGACCTCAGCAGGGGGAAGGGGGTGGGCAGCGGCAGAGCGGCGTGGCAAAGCCGCATGGCACAGCTCCCGCCGGGGTTTTTACTAAACCAGCACATACTTTTACTTAAGCATAGCAAAATCCCGAGAAAGTCCTTCTTGGAAGAGTATATCAGTGGTTAAGTAAATGAATGCTTCAAATAAAACCCATATTAGTAACAACTGTATGTTTCATTGTGAGCTAAATCAAACAGTACATAGCAACTGTTTTGATGAGAAAGTTTTCATTGAAACTGACTGTAATGGGATTCAACTACATTTATTTTTTCATGACTGATGAATGCTTTTTGTCAAATAAGTGTGCATTATAAAAAAGTAATTTTTACTGCAGATGAACTATTTTAAGCTCCCAACATTTCCTATTTCTCCCCTTTGAATTCCTCCCTCCTGCCAAACAAAGAATTTAAACACCTCTAGATGTAGTATATCCTCCAATGTTCCGTGTTCCACATCTGGTCTATATCTTCACTGATTATCACAACCATGGCAAAACCACAAGACGGGCCAATAAGTGAGTCAGAGCACTTCTTGGAGACACTGACTAGCCCACCATTGACTAAGCAGGAGGAACTACTCTGACAAATCTTGGAGGTATCTGAATTGATACTTTACAATTTCAGCTCATGGTTTCTAGAAGACAGTTTCGTTTTTTCAATGTTATTATCTTAAAGCTGACATTTTCTACAAAACCATCCATTTTTTTAGACTGGCTTTAATAGTAAACCAGTCATCTTTCATGCCAGGAAAGCAAAGTTCTTGATACTGTACAGCAAAATGTAATGACATATATCTGACTACTTTGGCAATGGTTTTAATGCACCAGCTGCTTGTCTCTCCCACTCCAGAGAGAGAAAACACACTTTTTTCTGCTAAAGGGGAGAGAACTAAATTCAGCTCTACTAATTCCATTTTAGCCACATGAATATAGCCACTCACCTCACTTGGAAGATTTCAAAATCCTTTCCTTTATCATCACACACTTCTTTTATTTGGAGAAAAGGGAAAAATGTAAAATACTGCCTCTTATTTCTGCTCACTCCAGGAAGAAGGACCTATGGACTTACACTATCACTTTGAATTTATGATTTAGATTTAATTACTCTTGTAGAAAAAAGAGCCTACACACCATGATTTAAGCAAAGGAAGCTCTTCCTTTCATTTCTCCGTTATAACCCTAATAGTTTAATTAATCTAAGAAGGTAGATTTTTGCACTTTTGATCTGATGGAGACCAAATGCTAGGGCTGTTTTTTCATTGTTGTAGGTTATTATAACCCCATTTTTTGATTCTCATTCATCTTGTGTACTAGAAAGATGAGCTGATAGCATCCTCAGTTACATCAAATTAAACTAGGTTTACACTGAATAGTTTTTCTGTCCTACCAGTGTCTAGGTTATGAGGTCATAATACATTTATAAATGCTTTTAATGCATACATTGTCTACTATTCTCTGCTAAATTTGAAGCCAAAACAGCCATGGTAAATAATTCAGTATTGGAATTTCAGTGGAGAGAAAATAATATTATTTTTTCTTTACTTCATGATTTTTAAAAGAGTCTGTAGATGCACAGAGATCCTGTACACATTCCACGAAATTCTACCTTGACAACTATGTTACTGGACCAGGAAGAATACTAGACCAGTTCTGATACTAACAGTATTTCTGAAGAGTATTGTCTCATTCTGTCATTTGAGTGATATGTTTTGGAAAAATGCATGGTAAAATTCCAGGGCAAAATTAATTCCTTTTGCCCCCTTCCTAAAATGGACAGTAATAGAAGAGAGGAAATTTAAAGAAAGAAAGAAAAAATTCTGACTAGAATACAAGCTTTGCTCTTATATTTTTTACAGGATCTATGAAGTGTACCAATGAGGATAGTATTTTTCCTCCTACATGGAAGAAAGAATGCCAGAAATACAATAAGCATAAGAAATAGCTTGACAGAATGTCTGGCATTTCAGGAGTACTTGTGGGGGAGAACAATTTGATAGCCAGATTATAGACAGTAAAGTGACTTTCCAGCTAATTAATGCATGGTCAACTAGTAATAAAACCCAACCAGTTTATATATTTTGTGTATTTTATGTTAGAAGTGCATAATGGGCTCATACTGTTGAAGTCACTGAAACTCCTAGCCTTTTAATAAGAGCTTATAATCATTTGGAAGGCAAAATTTATTGTTAAAATCAGCAGAAATGCTTACTTTGAAAATTCATGGAAACAGGTTAAAAATCAGAACTTTATCTTAACATCCAGCCAATGAAAATAGCTTCATTTTTCAGACCCTCATCTATATAGTATAAACAAAAAACATGGATTTCAGAATTTCTCAAAGTGCTCATAGTAAAAACTTCCTCTTGTTCTCCTGTAGTGGGAGTACTCAATGTCAGAAGCAAAGGTTTTCTTACTCCTTCAAAGACTAAGTAGCAATTGTTTTTCCTCCTATGTCTGTTAGCTAACTCCACTTCTCCAGTTTCCCTCCCTGCCAGTGTCAGCTGCTCTCTTTTCATCTCAGCCGCCAAAACCAAGTTCAGCCTCAACCAACAGTACCTTTGCTGTTTTTTGACTTCATCATAGTGAAGATTTCAGTCTCAAGGAATATAAAGAATGTGGATGCTAAGTGCTGTCACTTAGGCCATTTTCTAGAAGATACTGCAGTACTATAGCTGACTGACTTTAATTCTATGCAGAAGAATGCAAAAATCTCATCACTGTAGTATGGCTAGCCCACACATAGCTGCTGCATGAATAGTTTTTTTTTTCATCTGAAGAGGATAGCAAAGGAAGGAAATTGCCTACAAACTTATGACCTGTATATGAATGCATTGTATTAAATGTTCATAACTCCATTAGATCTTAGATATCGCATACTGTATAGTAAAGAAATCGGATTCTGCAGTATATGCATTATAATAACAAAAGCTGAGCTAAAGAATAGAAACTTTAACCCTACACAGACTAAAAAGAGATGCTAAATTTAAATTAGGATTAAGTAGAGGGCTGGGATTATCCAGTATTTGGATTTAGATGGAAGGGAGCAAGGGTTTTTTAAGAGCATTTAATAAAAGTCAAGAAAAATCAGGCTTCTGAGGTGTGGAAAGAATTTATTACAGTGAAATGCATACATAGGGCTGGTTTACTAGTAAATTGCATAAGCAATAAGCCTATTCATTTAAAAAGTCATAAAATTTACTTTTGCTGCCCTGAAGGACATTATTCTTCAATTTTTGCTTGGATATCTTTCAAGGGAAGAACAAAACTTCTTCATTCAATAGCTACAATTCCACTGAATGCAGTTGAATGCATGAAGAATGCTAATAAAAACCATTCCCATAAAGTCTCAGTCACCAACTGCAGTTGCATATGCCAGGGGACAGAGAACATGCATTCTAAAGGAGGCCAGGAAAGACGCCTACCATATTCTCTTGAAATCTAGAAAAAATAACATACTGACTTTGTACATGATTGTCCCACAGATCCTCCTTACTTAATTCCAAATCAAAGTCCAGACATTTGTTTTTATACACTTTTTTGAAAAGTAACAATTACGCTTCCTAAGTTCAATTTTGTTAAAAGTGGTCTTTTTCCAGTAGATTCGGTCTTACTGAACTATTTAAAAAACAAACCAAAACAAATAAACACCCCAAAAGTAAAAAAAAATCAAAAGCAAACAAAATATGCAGAAGTTCTTGAAACACAATGAAATAAGTTCTAAAACATGCAGCTGCCATGGAAGGGGATTTGGTGTCTAGCTGCCCTTTCCAGCCACTTCTGAAGGAACCAGTGTCCTGTGGAACTATTCTGTTGATGGGAATCCCAACTGAGATCCAGTTTTTATGGTATTTTTCTAGAACACATGCAGCATGGGCCTGGATATTACCTTAAATAAAAGTAGGAACTGCCTCACTCAGATGTCTCAAAAAATTTGATAGTCTTTCCTACTAGTGAAGGTCATTTGAAATCTTGTCACAAAGTGAGCTACGAATGATTACAGTCTCCAGAACTGGACCACTGACTGCCTGGTTTGGGATGCATTAAGCAACTTGCAGAGCACTGCTGCTACTTATGTTTTTAATTTGTTCCTGCTTGCCTAATTAGAGGATTGTTTTTTAAGCACAGGTAAAAATGAGAGAAAGATGGCTTAATGCACAGTGCTACAGAGACAACAATATTATCTTGGAGACAGCAGCCTGCCTGCAGATTTTTATATCCTCTGCTCTAACCTTAGAAGAATCATAATTTCTTTGTATTCTAGACAGTAAACTTGACTGTAACATAAGTAATAGTCAAAGTAATTGTAAGAGACCTAAGGCGGTTGATCAAAAAAATTGATATCTAGGAATAAAACAATGCATTGCTTACCTTGTTTTAAGATGAGTACCTTGGACAATCAGTACATAAGGCTCCTTCATGAGCTTCTATTTTGTATAATTCAGGTATTAGATCTATTACCAGTTTTTGATTTTTTTTATTTTTCCGAATCATATGGATTACACTTTGGAATGTAAAAAAAATTGTTTGGAAAACATACCAAATTGTCAGTCACGTCAATGTTTCTCTTTAAGGGATATGTATGTCTGGAATCTGATTTAACTGACATAGCATATATCTGGTTATATTAAATTATGAATGACTAAACCCCAAACATCAGACATAAATTTTTATTAACTTTACCTATTTACATTACATCACAAATACTCTTTTTCCATAGTCTCAGTGGACTCTCAAAAGCAGCAGCTGGATGGCTGCCCATCTCCCCGCTTAGATTTGGGCTATTCTAGGCCCTGTAGCAAAAAAGTTTTTCATCAAACAGAAGAGCTTGGTTCTGTCCAAGGAATAACAGAATTACTCCTGTTGGAGCAAAGTTTCATTGCAAAGTCTCTATCCCACATAGATTAAAATTGATACTTATATATAAGCACTTGCTTATATATGTTTCTCCCAGAACTAAATGTACTTTAAAAGCTGAAGACTAGATTGAGGTCCAATATTAATTCCTGCCTGAAAGTCCAAGACTATAATCAATACAGAATATCAGACCATCCCAGTACTCAAAAGGTGGTTTACATTAGAACCACACCTAACCCTGCTGCTCAGGTGTGATGCCACTCACACTACTTTGGATTCACTTCCTTCTACTGCTCAGTGCAGCTTGACATGGGTGCCTTACCATACAGATAATTTCAATCATCCTAAATAGTATCTCAATTTTTTTTAAACACAGCACAGCTTTATGGGGAAATTTAATTTTAGAACATATTTAAGTACTTCAGAAGCATGAAACATGCAACAGGAAAAATGAAAGCAATTTTCCCTTTCTATACATGGATGTATCCTGGTATGTGGCAAAGGAAAGCAAAAACGTGGCTGGGCAGAACAATGCTTTAGGGTTTTTATACTAATATGAAAAGACAAAAGAGATCAAGACTGGAAGATAACAAATTTTGTGAGAAGCAATTAATTAAGATGAAAAAGCATGTATACTAGCTAGCCATCTGCCATCAAGGGAACAAATTTACCTGGTATTAATTTTAGAGATAAACACAGAGCTGAAATACCCGATTGCACATGGTAAACTTGGAGACCAAAATTATTCACGTGCAAAACGAAGAGTATGGCCTATGGCATTTAATTTAACATCTTTCTCGTAGCTCCACTATCCTGGTTCAGACAGGACAGGGTTAATTGGGTGTTGATATTCTATACCATGATGACATCACGTCCTGGAGGCTGGTCGAGTTCCAGAGGGAGGGCAGTTTGTTCAGTTTGGCTCCAGCGTTCTCAGGTTGAGCACGTGTGTATTCGGTTCGTCTCCTTTCATATCTGGTATTGCCTTTTTTTTTTTTTTTTCCTGTGTATTACTTTGTTCTTAATATTTGTTGCTGCAACAGTTTATTACGTGTTTTTATATTAAACCTTCCTTATCTCAACTCAAATGGGCACTTTAAAACTCTGTCTTTCTTTCCCTGTCTGCGACCGCGGCAGCGGAGAGGGGGGCGGGAAGCAGCAGCGGCGCCAGCCATGAGGGCGGCTACTGCAAAGCCCCCCTGCCATTTTACTAAACCAGCACACTCCACCATCTGGAAATAAAAAACAGGCTGCAGTCTGTTAGGAATAAGTGTTTCATACACACAGTGTATAGCTACCTAATAGTTTATCAGGCCCTTGTGATGTATCTTTTTGACCTGACTTTGACCAACACTTGGTACCACCTACTAGAGCAGATCGCCCTGTGAATCTATACAAATAATTAGAGTGGGAAATAATTAATATTCTGATTTGGAGCGAGAGGTGGTTCATACTGTAACTGCAAACAGTGTTTTACTAATTTTAATATATCTGATATATTAATCAAGAATTGCCAGGGAAAAAATACTTTAACATAATGAATTACAGGTGACAAAGTTCATAGATGTGAAAGACTCCAGAAGCTGTATTGAAGACTATAAAAAAAATCTGCCCAAAACACTAAACATACAGTTGAATACAGGTTACCAGATACTAAATGAAGCAGTAGAAATATAGGTTGGCCAATGGATAAAAATATTGATTTCTATTTATATTGATGTCAGTTCCAAGTCTGTAAAGAAATTAACTCAAATTATTCCAGACTAACTGGAAGCCAGGATCCACCATATGTAGCAAGTATGTTTATCGGATGTATTTGCCATCAAACTCAACAATATAAAAGGGCATGTTGATAAATATCAACAATATCTTAACATCATAACATAAGATGCACTGAGAACAGGCATACTGCCATCTTATAGTTTTGAAAAAATACTATTTTTCATGCTTCTGCTAATTCATACTATGTTTGAAGTTCCTCTTTAAAACAAAGAAACAAAAATTGTAACAGAGCATTCCACATAGTTCTTTATTTGCACTTAGGATAATATCTAAAGGAAAGACAGGATAGGAGAAGAAAATAAAAAAGCATCAGAAGATGAGCTGAGAAGAGTGCAGTTAAAGCTGCTTCTGCCTATAGCTAGCATATAATTTACTACTTATGGATGTACACAGAAGCCATATAGAACAACACATTTTAAAAGCTGTGATTCTGACTGTAAGATCCCTTATCCACTTATTTGAAATAAGGAAGTGGCCTGGTTTGCAGTGACATTTAAATTCAAAGGAGCACTCAGTAAAGGTGCAATGTCTTAGATGAGACTAGTGAGTCTAACCTATGAATTCAAAGTCAGATGCCTGTATTTATTTTGGTTCAAGTTCTTGGTTGTTTTCTTTTCATAATCACTTGGATTAGATTATGAAAAGTGGTATTTTAATACTGACTTAAAAGAGTACTCTGTGAGTAATCTCAGAGACCATTTAATATTCTCTAGATATTTATATAACACAAGTTTATATTCCTGGAAACTGTCAATATATTCCTTCAGTCAGAGAAATTCAGCTGTTCTGTATCTGCTTGGTTCTAGATGGATATGACCTAAGTGCATCACTAGATAGTGATTTCTAAGCATTTGAAGTATTAAAATGAATAAAACTGTTTTTCTTTACCTAAGTCACTATTACACAACCAGAAGCAAAGACATCTTTTCTCATTCTGCATAATGTTATATTAAACTCAATGGTTTATTCAGCAGTAATAAAAAAATTATAAGGTTATTTTTAATTCAAATGAAGTATATTTTGAGTGACATGGCAAGTTCTTTGATTTCACATTTCCTTTTTTCCACCACTCCCTTCCCCATCATGTTTATATTTCTTTATCTCATGCTATAGCAAAACACCTGAAAACTGTACAATAAGATGATAGGCTAGATACTATACCATGGAAGAGGAAACATCACTTTCAGCCCTAACAAACACTACCGCAAAACCTGTTTCTTTTGTTCTGCAACATTTATCTAAGTAGTTTACATCACTATTTGTCCAGAAATAGGAGGATATCCAGTAAAACTACTTCCACAACTGTGGGACACCGACCCACTGTTTTTAAAATTTCTTCCTACGTCAGCTAAAGAGAACTACAACTTCCATGAATTATTAGGAAGTCCTCCAGGAAGCGGAAGCTGGAAGTCAGAAATCACATGAACACGGGGATATAAAAACTGGAGGGAAAAACAAAACCTCCCTTTTCTCTCTCCTGCGCCACACTGAAGGACACATCGCTGTGGTCGCTGCCTTGGAAGGCACCGGGCAGTGCCCCGCCCTGCTGCCACGGTCCTGCACGGTCCCCCTCTCTCTCTCTCTTTCTCTCTCTACGCATGTACACTGTCAAGTGCTTAACAGACTGCCTCGAGGAGATCACCGGCCGCGCCCCCCACCTGCCGCCAAGCGGGCGCGAGAGCTGCCACGCCACTGAGGAAAAAAAAACGGCCGTGCCACCAAAGAGAGAGAGCCAGAAAGCCGAGGAGGTTGGCGCTAAGCCAGCGCCACCGCCCCCTACTGGGGCCTCTCCGCAGAAGCCACCTGGAAGCTGCCTGGACTGGAGCCAAGCCAAATTCCACTGCT
>JAVSBS010000320.1:0-12650 GCA_033124195.1 Coracias cyanogaster
GATCTTAATACCAGTAATTCCCAGTGAAGTCACTGAGAACACACAACTACGGAAAGGAATCTGAATGTTTCTGTCGATGAGGAATAAAGGATAATTAGTCCACTTAGTCTTGAAAGGTAGTGTGCAAGCATATTAAAACCTAAATGCTATTCACAATTTACAGCAACATCTTCAGCACGGAGCAGGGAAGCTTAAGAAAAAAAATCAAGACAAATGTTTCAAGTTTTTTGAATAATTCAGTTTGGATTCTTATTTCACTGCCAGTTATGAACTGTAATATTGAGCGTAACAATCAACTAGCATTCAGAGTGAGCACTGAAGAATTACGAGTTTGTTTCCAGCTTTTACTTCTTTTTGCTATTACATCACAAATGTGCACTCATTTATTTTACTAAGAGTTTTGTGCATTTAAGAGCACAGTTAGAGATAAAGAAAATGGAATCTTCTTTTAATGACTTGTTAGCAATACTTACTTTTTGTAATCACAAAACAACATATAGCATGAAGCCCATAAAAAGGAATATTGGTGTTCATGTCATTTATATTTCTTAATCATTCTTTCTTTCTGCAAATGTGAACCGTTTAATCTAATCTCACTTGTCATTTTCAAAGATGATTAAAAAAATGGAAATAAACTCCTTAAAGATAAAGATGATTTCCCTTAAGGCTAGGCCTGAACTGAAGTATTCCAAAGAAATAAAACCTGTAGGCCTCAAAGACCAATGACTGTTCACAACGACCTACAGTTCTGGACATTTTGACTTATATTCTTCTCCCAAAATGAGGCAGAATATCAATGATTAAGAACAATTAATGGATTTTTTAAGTCATCCAGCAGAAGAAAGAGAGGACAAATCAAATAATAAAGAGCACAACAGAATGTTGTTAAGGGTGCCCTTAATACATTCTTATAATTCTTCACCTGATTCCGTTATTGCACAGATTACCTTTCCTTTACACTTCCTTCTCTGGAAAATTAATTAATGGTATGGATGAGAGATGCTCACAGCCACAATGAGACATGCAAGGGATGTACAGAGGAATACTCCGAACATTCTTTGTAGTAAATGATCCCAATTTTTGCAAACAAATGGGAGTGTAAGTAAGTTCACACACAAGTTTGCACTTCTGCAGAGATGTCTCACCCCACCAGGAAGCAACTGTGTGCAGAGGAGACCAAACCTTCAATATATATAATCTTCTAACACAAAACAGGAACACACAGCAACAAATCTGTTATCTTTAATTTTTCAAGCTTGGCATTTTTGTTCTGTTGCAAACTACCCCATTCTCATGGCTTAAGTAGCTTTAAAATGATGACGCTACTTCCGTGCCTTTTCCATTTTACTGTATTCAGCTTTTTTTAAAAATGAAAAAACATTTGAAAGTCTTTTCCATTACAAAAATATCTCCTTATATAAAGACTATCTCTGAAATAATTAAGATTGCTCAATGCTAACCTAGAAAAGGATTGCACAACTCTGAGAAATAACCCCCTAGACATAAGGACATGGTAAATGACAGGATGTCAAAAGCAGAAGGAGGGAGACACCTGCAAATTAAGTCTGTCATCTGCTTACTACTCACCCACTCACATCACGTGGGGCTGAAGAATGTGGGACCTCATCTCAGTGGGGCGGTGAAAGGATCAGACAGGAGAACAAAGCAGCAGCTGATCATAACAGTTGCAATCAAAAATTGGAAGGGAAAAGCGCAGGGAAAATTGAAAAACTGCATTTAAATCCAGACATGGAGAAAGGCCAAGATAGAAGAGATAAAACACCCTGGGCAATTAAAGAGCAAAGACTGCATTAGAAGAAAAACAAGGTTTAGCCCAGCGTATTAAACAAAGGCAAACTCCAGACTTTGTACCTGAGGGCACCTCTGCGCTGAAGCACACTGAGGGGACTGATGGATGTCACTGCTGTTTCTGAACCTGCAGAGAAACTGCCCTGCTTCTGGAAGAGGAAGAGGCAGGTACAGGCACGAGTGATATCCACCGTCCTTGCTGAACTCCGCTGGAAGGCTGCCAAAAAGTGAACGCAGTTGAGGATTAATTAAACAATGAGCAAACTACCATTGCTGAGCAAATCCTCACCGCCTCCCTGTGTTGGAGAAACTGAAAGGGGGAAGACTGAAGGGCAGAAGTAGCGCGGACGCACCCATCAGCCCTGAGGCTGGCTTTGTGGCTGTGGAGGATTCCCTATGATCTCCGCAGACCTCACTGCTCACTTCCCAAGAGAAAACCACACTGCTCCTGCTGCGCTACAGGCAAAAGTGTTAAAAAATGGAGCAACCTACAAGGAAATTTTCCCTGTTTCTTGTAGGCTTTTCCCCATGAGATTAGCAGGGCCTAACATTGAGATGCAGACACCTGGCTTGAAAGTCCGCAAAGTTCACCTGACAGCAGGCCTTTAAGGAAATGTTTGTATGGAGAAGCCTTGTGTACCTCAGAATCTACCTTTCTTTAAAAGTATACGTATCCTTATCGATGCACATTTGCCTTCCCTCCTTGGGAGCAGGCACAAGTATCTGTAAAATGATAGCTTGATTGTTCAAGCATTTACATGGTTTTAATGAGTAGCTGCTTAAATGGTCCAGCAATTCCATACATAAATACTTGACCCCAGGGCTACAGTAATTCATGAACCTTCCAATTATGGAAAGTATTCTTTTTTCTTTTGCATTGCACTTGGACTGTTCCTTTTATTGCTTACTCCAAATCCTTTCCCACTGTTCCCCTACAGAGCTCCGGGTGATTGTGGAAAGTGCCAGAGGGATCTGTACATAACCCTCACACATGAAGGAAAAAGGCCTATTTAGACTATTTACAAGCTAGGCAAACAAAATACAGGGAACTGTGGAAAAGTTCCACAGTTCTACATAATCCTATGTAGAAAAAGTTCTACATTATTTTTCTTTTTCTAGGACAGTGTGAAAGGGGACCTGAGCTTAAAAATGGGGTCTACAGCCAAAGTTCAATAAGATATACATATTTGCCCCTAGTTAAAAGTTTACATCCTGGCCTTTCAGGTATGCATCAATAACTACTGTAAATGTTTATGAGACAGAAAATAGAAATTCTCATCTAATTAAAGCCAAGCTAGAAATATAATTGCATTGTCTACAGTGATACAGAAACTGTATCAACCGCGGCCTGATCATACTAAAATTTTAATTACAAAGTCCTGTGCAAATATGAACAAAGTCTTTGGCTGCTTCTTCATGGTCCAACTTAAGACACACACTCCAGTACTTGAAAACTCTTGCTGTTTATGGCAGGGGATTCATTAAAGTACTTTCTAAAATATAAATTCTGTATCTTCCATATAGTATTTGCAAAAAGCTGTTCTAAGTGTGTGTTTCTCAATGCTGGCAATATTATAACAGAATTACAAAAGGAGAAAGCTAGAAGTAATTTCTGTCCAATTAATAACAATATTTTCAACTATCTGGACCAGCTAAAAATACACTGCTTGGATGAGGAAGGATAGCTTTGAGGTAAAAATAGCAGAAAAGAAGAATATTTAAAACAAAAGAAATAATTCCCAAATAATTCTTAAGAACTTGTGCAGAGCTTTAATATTTATAACCTCCTTTCCCAAGCAGAGCTTCAAAACACAAAGAGGACATGAAATTGATAACAAAGGAAAGATGCCAAGAATGTACAAAATAGAAAGAATTTCTGCATTCCTTCTGTGAACATGGAAGTCCTCCCTCTGAAGCAATTTATCTTGGCTGACGAGGGATAAGTGGGTGTGCCCAAGACAAAACTTGTCAGACAAAGACATGTTTGTTTGCTTTTTATTTATCTTAAAGTCAAAAACACAGTAGGTTGCAGTGCCAGTGTGGGCCTTTCCAGACCTTCACTCTTCAGTGAGATATGAGATGGAGAGAAGTATTCATTCCAAAGGGAGAACAGATCTGTAACTCTACAGTTATCATAAATTTGTATAATAAGCAGGCTTTGAAATGGCTGTATGAGCATACTGAAAAGCATTCTAAACAGACAAGACAAAGAAAGACTGAAAAAAGCAGCAGAGAGAGAAGTGAACCAGTACGTTCAACCTCCTACAGTAGAAAAGAGGCTCACTCATTGCTAGAACTTTTACACTATATGGCCTCACTCCCTGCAGTGATGTTCTGCCCCAAAGAAAGGTAGATACTTAAATTAACAGAAGTTAGTCACTCAGAGCACACTCCGACTAAAGATTCGGGTCTAGCTGGAAGACAAACTTCCTTATGCTTTCAATTCTAGTCTTGCGCACACTGAAAATCTGTTTTTGAAGGCTACGTATTATCCAAAATCAATCGCTTCAGGAGAGTGACAGCAGAAAATGCTGCTTAGGGAGTAGGAAGATGGAATGGGTGAACTAACACATAGATTTTTAATTTCTATTGTCTATGGCTCCAAGTGGACAACAATTGACCTTGAAAGCTACATTCCGAGCAAGATTAAACAGAGTACAATTAACTTTCTGTTTAGAACAAGATTAAAGAAGATCTCTGGAAGATAGAGAGTCAACGCTTTACTTCAAAGATAGGTATGAAAATTTATTCTGACAAAACAAACCGATATCAAGTGAAAAAGTCAGGAAAAATGGCCTTGGATCTCTACTAATCAAAACTGCTTTTTTCAAAATGGAAGTCCAGGAATTCCACCATCAGGAATTCTTTGTAGATGAATTACATGTTAAATGACTGGTTCAAATAAATTTGGTATTGCCACATGTCTGGATTTTCATGCATTTCATCTGATATTATTTTATATTTTGAACTGTAGCTTGTTTTAAAATGCAATAGGCATAGAATGAATGCACTGGACAGATTCTTCATCCTATTTCGCACAGTCACAAATTCAATGTAGAACTTTTGGAAACTGGGAAGTTTTGAAATGCTGAAGTGTTGCTACATCACTCTGGGATAAGTTCTTCCTTGTGTATCTGAGTGATAGACAACAGGAATAAAAATAGTACCATGTTAATCCTTTCTCTTGATTAATTCTAGTTACACTTATAATCTTATTAATCTCATTAATCTCTTGGGATTACTAGTTCTAGGCTACACAAGCTAAAATATATTATCTGATGCAATCATTTGACGAAAATAATGGGCTGAGTGATTACCATGGAAAATAAGTTTTTAGTACCTCAGGGGATGAGAACCTATCAAGGGGATAGCAAGGGATTGTTTTTTGTCCAAATTGCAACAGTTACATAATATTTACTGTTACCCGCCCATATACTAAAACCACATAATGCAGATGGTATTTCTAACTTGAATTTGTTTAATTCTCAGAACAGCCCATGGTGATTTTATTTATTTACAAAAAGACGCTGAAGAAAGAAGATATCCACTGCACTTGCATAATTCCTGGGGGACTCTAAGACCGAGGGTTTGCTTTAGGCTATATCAGTTTTAGAGGACTCATGCCCTCCCCCATGTTGGGACTATGCCATATCCTATCAAGGCCTAAATTTTAGTCGCATTATTCTCAATCCCAAACAGAATCCTGCTGGGGCTTTTTAAAGAAAATTAGAAGAAGGGAAAATGGAAACACCTGGTTTGATTATTTGTCCACGAACTACTTAACACGGGAAAAAATCTGTAGAGAGGGGTGAAGTCTCCATCTTCCAGCAGAAAGGTGCGGGGAGAAGCTTCTGCCTAAATAAGATTCTACAAGGAAATGCTACAATAAGATTCTACGAGAAATTACTGCATTTTTTCCTCGGTCTTATGAGTTTCAGAAGGTTTTTTTCTTACAATCCATTTCTGTTGTGTGTTCAACCAGTTCTCATATACCTGTTACTCAAAGATTTCAACTACCTAAGATCATTATAAGAAGCATTTCCATATTCAGAGGTAGGTCAAGAGCAGAACTTTCCATGTGAAATGCATAGTCTCTCATGAAACAATATCTGACACTTCTCTTTGAAGCAGATAGTGACTGGATGACACAAAAGAAGGAAATCTTGCAACAGTTTGCAGTGCAGCAAGTTATATTTTTTTGTTGTTGGTTTTAGTCCTAAAGTAGAGAAATCCTGGAAAATGCTATCTTTTCACAAGACTTAAAAAAAATGCAAAACATTCATAAATATGGTTTTAAGCTCCTTAAAATATAACACTGTAAATCTTATTACAGGCTTCAGATGTAATTGTTCTGCTGTATGTCTCATAACGCTGTGCCTCTTAACTTTATATGGTTACAAAGGGGATTAATTTTGCTTTAGTCCTTTGGGGTTTTTTCGCTAATAAAGACCAGACTTATTTGTTCATTTTCTTTCAAGTACTTCTGTTCATTATAGCATCAGCTCATATAGATGCAATGTAGAAAATCAGTATAAAAATATAGATGGTTCAGGTAAAGTCCAAAAATTTGGACAACTTGAGAATAATCAGAAGCTTCTGGGGTCATCCATTCCTCTTGTATTCCCTCTATTTCTCCTATTCCCTCTGATATTTCTCCTTTTCTGCATTTTCCTTTTATTTCAAACTAATAGAAAGTTCTTTCTCTCCTCTTCATATGCTTTCCCCTCAGAATCAATTTTTCTCTTTGCTAAATACCACCAGCAATTGAGAATACCTTCCCATTACAGGCTTATCAGTTCATCTGATCAGTTCATCTTCCTCAAAGGTCATCTAGAAAAGACCATCTGATCCTCTTGTCAGAAGAAGGGACAGGCACCTGTGTTTGTGTAGAGCTTTGCTGGTATGAACCTGTAGGTGTACGGCAGGTTTCCCGCACAGAATATATAGATCAGGTTCAATAGCGATAATTTCTTTTAAATACAGCATCACTTAATAGGGCTCACAATATAGGTTTATGCATTAGAAAAAAAAAAGTGAAAGATACTTTGAAAAGTCAACCGGAGTAGAAATGCCTTTGAGTTTTAGAAATAACATAAATAATAATTGAAACTATTTTGTATTGCAAGCGCCTAACCTGTGGTGTGATCCCAAATACAACAGCATCATGAACAAAAAGACCAGGGTAAGAAATGCACTATTGCCAATAATAAGAGTAAACAGTCTCATAATTCATCCTTACAAATGAATGAAATAAAAATTTGCAACTGAACCAAATGTTAATGTCGATACAGATTTTGGTACTCTCTTCTGCTACAGAAGCCCAAGATGTTCACAATAAAGTAGGAGCTCTATAGTTTACCTTGACAATATTCTTTTACATTGTCTATGATTCTATTTAAAGGAAGTAATACTGTTTTAAACAAAAATTTTCATGAAAATAGCTCATTTCATTGTATTCTTTAGACAACACAGGCCCCTCTGACCTGTAATTTCCTGGACTACATCTTATGTATATATTAACGAAGACATAATAGCTCTGATTTGTTATTGGCAAAAAATTTCCTCAACTTAATAAGATATAAGCTCTTAGAATGGAGATACCAGGCATACCATAAAGTTTGCCTATGTTCTTTTTTTTCACCCATCTCATACAGTTGTTTAAGGCAGGATGAATAGAGTTCAAGCATTACTATGCTATTTAAGTAGACCTTCGTACAATCTTTCTGATTTCATCTTTCCTTCCCCTCTAAATATATAACATTCTAAGCAGCACATGACTATGCTTGTATATGCACTTGGTACTAATAAGCTGAATGTAGGAAATGATGGTGATGTGATAGCAAATGAATGTTGGCAAAACGTCAAATGTCCGGTGTAAAATTTTATGAGCATGCACATTCCAATGTAATGTGGACACAAGCCATCCACTGTAGCTCATTTTGGCAGAAAAACTGCAAAAAATATAATATTAGCATGTATTACAATTCACTTACGGATGCTTAAAAACACAGTCAGCAACCTCCCACGAAAGGTCAAAGAAACACATGGGTATACCGTAAACAAGAGGACCTGGTCTATCAGAAAAGACTGGTGGAGAAGTGAGACAGGGATAGAGGCATCAAAAGTCTTGCCTAGGTTCCTTAGTGCCCGTATCCATTTTTTTCATGGAACAACCTAGTGGTTTGTGCCTTAAAAAGACCGAGTAGCGCAGTTAGTTGTGGGTATTTAATTATGCCGTACAGCAGCATTTCACACTGGCACAAATGGACCAAGCAAAGCTTGGGGCAGGACGATACAGCTAGAATCCACCAAAGAAAAAAAACCTACATTTACACAATGTCTGAGTGAGGGCCGTTGATAGCAGGGAGGTTTCTCAGCGTGTACGGTGCTTACGGCTCTCAGCTCAGTAAGCGTCGAGAGGTGCTGTGCTGATAACGTGGTTTTGTGCCAGCAGGTTACTGTGCAGTCAGGCACTTCCGAACCTCTGTAAACAAAAACCTCTGTGCACCACTGACTGGATTAAAGAATGACACTGAAATTTGCCTCCGAAAATATCTTTATAAATGGACTTAAGTCTACTGTGTACAATATATATAGGCGATATATGGTAACACTCATGTCGTAGCAAAATAGAAGCAAGCGCATTCGTTTTGAAAATGTTGTTACATCCTTTGAGCTGGTAGGTTTTCAAAGCAAGATATAGTTATGTAACCTGATTTCATACTCCTAAACATGTAGTAATTGGGAATTGGAAGTTTCCAGGACGGATGTAAATATTCATGACTATGTTCGTTTTTATTTATATAATCAATTGAAGTTCACTAATGGAAACACAACATTTACCACACCAAGAACAATCCCGTGGTGTGCAGCATTTCTTCAAATCCCCCAAAGCACATTTGTTCTTTAGTTTGCAACTAACGCCTGGCACCTGGTAGAATTGCCCTCTTGGGATCTCCAACTCTATGTACTGTTTTATCTCTAATCACTACAATATTTGCGGAAAAGGGGAACCTAGTCAAGGCCTTCAGAACCTCTGCCACAACTTACAAAACTAATAACTCTCCGACAAACCTGTCCTTCTAAAAACATACGACATCTCTCAAAACTCTACCTCTTCCAAGCTCATTAGCAGTAAGTGATAAAAGGCATTAACAAGGGAGATATTTTTAATGAGCTTGCACAGAGGCCTGTGGGTGTCCGCTAGCAGCTCAACCTTTTCTTGTACTGCTTTGGCTCTTGTCTTACCAAAACAGATCCCTGCTGAAGTGCGATTCTCATCCTTCAGCTTTTACCACCACTTTACAAGCTGTAAGCAAGCAAGCAAGTACACTAAAAACCAAAGTAAGTTCTGCTAAAGATCAGATGAAGTCTCCATTATAACTGCGTAAGAGTCTCCAAACACATATATTAAGATGCACCAGACGGCGACTCGTAAAGCTGCTTTCACAGCAGAAGTCATATCGCGTGCGCAGAGAGCCTAGGATACCTGCTGCTAGTGACCGCTTAATACTGGCCAGAAACACCAGGACTGTGGCCAGTATTATGTCCTCAGGAGTGGAAACCTTCAGCTCACAAAAAAAACGGCAAAAGCAAAGACCCTTAAGACTTGTTGCGACTGGACAGGTCACGAGAAGCTAGTGAAGCATCTTACTGGATCATACACCCACAAAATCCCTATCATAAACATTTGCTTGTCCATAGGGTTAGCTTCGGGCAGGAGAAGACCTCTAAACGTGGAGCAGAAATGTTAAAGTAACACTTATTGTCAAAGATACCCTGGGAACTCTGCCCAAGACACTTAAGAACCACCTCAATGGCCTTTTTAATTAGTCTCCAGAGTTTCCACAAGTCTAGACTTACTATCTTGAAAATGTCAGTATCAGACAAATTTATAGTGAGAAGCAAAGTTCATGAGATAGTGAGGGTGGGGAAAAGAGGATGTTAGGGGATAGGGGGAGAGAGAGGGGGTGGGAAGAGAGAGAGAGAGAGAGAGATAATAAGTCTAGACTTTATTTTTAATACATCTTCTGATTTGTGACAACATCTTGACTTCTAAGGATCTGGTTGATCTTGAGCTCATGAGGAAATAAATCCAGTTCACAGACAATAGCATCAGTTCATTTGATTATGATCCAAATGAAGAAAACCAGCAATCCTTGATTTTATCCAATGAGACTAGCTAATGACCAGGAATAAATGTTGATGCACATATAGCTAATTCCTAACTCAAAAAAAGTACCGAATCACAGCTGGAAAGAGTGCAAGATGGGGCTATATAGAAATGAGGGCGATAAACTATCCGAGTTTTCTTACGTGCGTGCTTCAGACCAAGCTGTACGCTTGGGACTAAAAGTAAGGTAGATGATGGTCCTGCCCAAGGCTCCTTCCATTCTTACCATTCTTCAATCCTTAATTCACGGTTGTGTTGAACTGTACATGTTGGTTCCTACGCAGCCTGAAAGCAACGAATGCTTAACAAATTGGCCCATTTCATCTGATGAACAGGCTGCCCAGAATGAGCTTCCAACCTGTCTGATTAAACAAAGGAGAAAGGCAGACTTGAAAACATTAAAGGGCTTAAAAATCCTCTTTGATTGTCATTAGCTGATCTACATCTGGAAAAGGCATCAGAGAGTATAATATGATAAAACTGAAAGGTTAAGATGTTTGCAGAACAAGAATAATCCTTATGCTATAGACAGAAAATATTCAACTCAGAATAAGGTTTAATGAGGGCAAAATAAAGCCTAGGCATGTGGAAGTGCTCCTCTTTGAGGCTATTCTTTATAGCAATTATTCTTCAAAGGTATTGCATTAAAGTTTTTGGCAAAAGATTACAATTAAATCAGATGAATAGTTTCCAATGTTTTTGCATCTAATATGCTCAAAAATGTTCTTGCTCATATTATGAATCTGTCATTCTTCTATTTTATTTTGGCAGCTCACACAGATACCAATTTCAATTACGTCAAGAATTCAAAAACATTCCAGAGTATTAATCTAGTTTTTGACATGACAAACAATTAATTGGTTTTCACTATTGTTTTGTTGTTGTTGTTTTCCAAGAATATCCCATTTTTTTGCCTTGCCGTGCTTCTGATATTAGTACAGTAACAAAATAACACAACACAGTATTTCCCCGATAAAGCTAAAATTGAGACATAAAGGAGATGTTTTTTGAGCAGGGAGTGCAAAACGGAGAGGCACATCTGAATTGGGATATTTGTCAGTGCTTCACTTCCCACAAATGCCCTCAGAAATGTTACCCTGCATTTCAAAACCAATTCTGGTCTGTGGCTACCCCACCTCCCCATTTTAATAACAGCAACAGGCCATTTTCTTTTTTTTTTTCCTGGATACTGAGAACCCTTTTCTCAGAAAATCTACTTAATCAGGTGATAAAGATCACCTTAGAAAAATGTGGGAGAAGAAATGCATGTCAAAGTAATGATCTGTCTGAATACACTTAATTAACAAGAGCAGGGGTTGACATCGATGCTGTTCTGCACAGGAAACCCCACGTTTGCAGGACTCAGTAATTCAGCCTTTTTTTTGGTACTCTTGGACTTCCATGTTTGTCCCCAAAACGCTGCCAGTGGAGGTAGTCTCCACTGAGGTGTCTTGCAAGCACTTTTGGGTCACAGAAAGCAATCTAAGGAAGCAAGAGGCAGTTGTGGGCAGTTAGGAGATAATGTATATTTATTTTTAAAATATTCTGGTTTTTGAAAAACAGAAGAAAATTGTGACATAGGAGAGAGTCATGGGAAAAAATCTCAGACAGAAGGAAGGTGTGCCATAATATGTTTTCAGACAATGACTTTAGAGTTTAGCTCAGGAAGACACTTGTCCGTTCCAGATTTTGAATTAAATAATAGCTGTAAATAAGTATGTTGATTTGGGGGGGGGCTGGTTTAAAAAAAAAAAAAAGGAAAAAAGGGTTTATAGCAAGAACAGGTTACCATTGTGTCTAACTTGTGGTTTTCCAAACACCTTAGTGAGCAGGGAGGACTTTCTTATCAACCTAAGTTTTAATTTTTCCAGACATCAGCATTTACTATCCAACTAATCTATTTTGAAAATACCAGTTTGAAAGATACGTTACTGACAGATCAGAACCGTGGCACCAGCACCCTCCTGGATTCGGCCTCCCCTCAGGAGATCCTGCTTGCTTTGTATTACAGTTCTCAGCTCCCTGGGTGTTTCTTCTTCCATTATTTAATGTACTACTTTAACCTTTTTCTAACTCCATCCTTATTTCTGCTGTGCTGTCCAATAAAAAAAATTCGCATTTTAGCGCTTTTTTTTTTTGTGTATTATAATTGCTTTATAGTTTTAGGTTTGCTAAAATGCAGGACAGGATCACCCCAGTGACAACACAATATACATTCCCTTTATTTCCTAGTCTATTATGAAGAATTTAGAGAGGAATTCAGGTATACAACCAGCATTTTATTCCTCTGCTATAAGGGCTTTTGTGCTGTTCTCCCCGCAATTACAATGAAAATAAAATAGATGTACTGTATCGACTAGAAAAGAAAGGAAACATTTGGTCCCTCTCTTTTGTGTAATAGCGTATTAAATTAGGAAAGCAAGATGGATTTGAGTGGAAACAATGTAGCTGGTTTACTAAAACACCACCATAGATCTGACTCCATTTAAGTGCTTTGTTCAGAATTAGAGTAAGGGGCCATTACCGTAATTCTTCTACTCTTTTTCCATCCCACTTCTTCAGCACTGAAGAGCCGTCACTCATTCCTGTGCTTTGAAGCACATCCTCAGCAAAAGACCCGCTTCCTACCACACCCCCCCAAGCCATCTGATGCCGTTCACCTTCCTCG
>JAVSBS010000320.1:25352-36748 GCA_033124195.1 Coracias cyanogaster
GGCAGAAGACAAGCTCTAGGTGCTCAAGGAGACAGCTAGAAGAAAAGTTTGGGGAGATGCCACAGTTCAGGATTTCTGAGATGTCGAGACCGTAGAAATGACAAAAGGGACAACACAAACTGGTATTTTTGTTTGTCTTATAACGCCTAGAGGAGGAAGCTTCTATATTTTAGAACTATGTCTTAGAGATCTTACGTGTACTAATCAAAATGAAAATGAGTTAAAATAGATAGAAAAAAGTTTTAGGAACACATGCCAGCTTTTAAATATGCCTTTACCCATACAAACCACTGCTCTATGAGAAACTGTACGTCTGTTTTCCAAAACTCCAGAACTGAAGACTGCTCTCACTGAAACACATTTAAATATTTGTATTCAGATAATTAATTCACTTGCTTTTTCTTAATATTCATTATTTTAGATTCTGCATCTATAAGAGAAGTGAATTTGCAGAGAGGTTGATCGCATTTCACTAGCAAACAGAAAACTGAAACTGTCGGAAATGCACGACTGTGCCTTACACAACAAAAACCTATTTATGACTCTATACACAATATGCCTTGGGGATTGTTCTTGTTCTAATAAAATACTTCTGCAAATTTGTTGGCCAGGGACAACTGGCATAGTTAGGTAAAAGAATAATACTATCAGGTAAAATATATTTTCATATATACTTTGAATGTTTTATCCACTCAGTAGCCAGCTTCCAAAGGTTCCACAAAAAAAATTAAATCACATAGCTTAAATATTTGTCTGCAAATAACACTGGTTAAATATCCCTGCCACATCTGGTTTCCTTTTCTGTTTGCTATTTGAGCACTTTTTCTGAGTATAATTAATCCTTATAAAATGGAAATAAAGCAAGTTATTGTCTTCTGGAAACTAATGAAGTATATTACAAGTACAGACAAAGAGACTGTACTTTGTTCTGCTCAGCAGAGATGCCCACAAAGAGAAAAAGAGCTTACGTTAATATGAAAATGGCACTAGATTCACTTAAATTTAGTAAAATGAAGTACTTAGAATAACTGCAGAGCTGAAGTGGAAAATTTCAGAAGGGCAGTTTGAAGAGATGAGGGGGAAAAAGCCCAGGGAGACATGACAGGATGCTTTCCTTCACTCTTGATTTTCCATGTTGAGGGCTCTGTGCCAACACAGACTGAATTTGTGGGCTGGTACAGATAATCAAAGTGGAGAAAAACAAAATCCAATGTGTAAATGGCGCTTCTATTTGAGCTAGGGTAATATACACAAGTATTTGCATCTTCATTACAATATTGATCTAAGACTAAAAAAGGGGTTTGCTCTTCCTGTATTGGTTAGCGTGCAGAGCATAACAAAGCCACACTCTTAAGAAATCATATTTAAGTGAATTTAGGATTCATTACTGTAACACTTCAACCAGCAGAGCTTGAAAGGGGAGCTCCAGACCAAGCTGTTTAAAAAACTCCATGCCAAAAACCTCTTTATTATGCCTAATTATAGAGGGCAAAACTAACATATTCAAATCTTTCCTTTAGAAATCAATAAAGCTTTTGCCATTGATTTCCATGAACATAGGTTTAACATTAAAAAGTCAATAATAGCCATGGAATCTTGCTGAAAATAATGCTCTACTCTCCTGTTCTGACAAGAATGGAGATAGAAACATTTTATGTTCTCTCTCATCTTCTTCTTCTATTTCATGGAAAAAAATGAAAGAAAAATGAGAAGCAACACTAAACTTGGCTGAAACAGACATTACCACTGGTCCGGTTCAGGTACTTGGTATCCTTGGAATCCATAAAAATGGATTGCAAATAAAGGGTGGATTTGTATCTCCCCTTTAATTCTGTGACCTCATCAAATTCAACAACAGAGATCCATATTAATCAGTTAATTATGTCTCTGTAATGCATAATAAAAGATTATCTACTTGCCATTTCTGTTTTGAGGTTTGGTCTGATTTTGCACGTAAGCACAAACTGCCATATTTGTTAACTGTCTTTGTTTATAGAAGACACCTTTTATAACCAAAGCTTATTTTATGTTTCAGTGCTATATTGCCCTCAAAGGATCCAGACTTTACTGAAGGGGTTGGCCCAACGCAGTAGCTACCTACACAAGCTACAGTTTGAATCCCCGACTCCCAAAACGTAACAAATAACTTGTCTTTTTTCAAGGACGCCTCAGCAGGACTGTGCCTCAGGATGTAAACTTCAGCATCCCTCAGCATTTCAGACTGTATGATATATACGGAATAAGAGTGAGGAATGTAGATAGAAGAGTCATATATAATACCGTAAAGCACAAATGCCCCTTATTAATTGTATTCAGTTTAATAAAGGTTTTACAACTCTCTTAATTGTATCTTAAGAATAGGATCTAGACCTGATGTACAACTAGACATGTATTGAACTTTACTTGCATGGATCAAATTAAAACCACGAGTTTGCATTACCAATTTGGACTGCCAATAAAGCCAAAATTAATTAAATACTCTAGATATACCACATTACACCACCTCCACAAGCCAGTTTGCTAAAGGAAATCTTCCTGGAGAAAATGTCAGTTTGTTTACTTTTCAATATGCTTCATATTTATGCATTTTTCTGCATCAATTTGTTATGGAACTATCTTTCAGATTATTCCTGCTTTTATTTTGTTTGGTGTTTGTTTTTAAGTAGAGTCATAAATGTATTTCCATTTCATGCTATTCCCCGTTAGGAATAAAATGACAGTACTTCCAAGAAAGAAAATTACCAAGGAATCTGTTCTGCATTTGTAGGCAGGAGTGAGGCAGTTTGAATGGAGAAGAAGAATTAAATTAGCCCCAGATATAGAGGCTGAATACTAGCCATGTGTTTTTGAAGTAAGTTTCTGCAAACCCTTTCCTATAGATCCTTTATAGCCTGAACTTTATACACATAACAATATAGGTATAGCCTGGTAAAAAGTTTGCTGCCCTACAGCAAGCACAAGTCTATCCAATTTTGGGGAAAAGTACTTTTTTTTTCTCTTACAAAACGACCACTAGTCTTTGAATAAAATATTTTTACCTTCCCCCACAGCCACCAGTTTAGAATGAAAGCGTATTCCATGTTTAAGATTCTATATTTACTTAGTTCAAATATTTATGGGTGAGATGTATATACAATATTGAATAAAACAGAAACCAGATTCATTCCATAATGAGTGAGAAAGAGTAGACTTGCTATGGGGCAAAAAGTAGTGTTAGAAATTGTCACTACTTCTTTAAAGTCAGCAACCACATGAAATGTTCAGTCTTCTCAACTACTGTACAGAATAACAAAACCCAAAAGAAAGTGTTTTAGTTTTTCTTCTATATTATCAGATTTTTATGACAAAGGTTAGAATGTTCCAAAATGTGTTTAAATTTATTCAGCTGTTCTCATCGTTTCATGTTTCACTGGGCTGCTACACTGCATCGTGTTCCCATATGACTGGATTAAAGCTATCTAACAGGCTGGTTAAGTTATTAGTCCAGTATCTAAATTCTTGTTCAGAGCCTTCTTCATCAAGTATTGACATGCTGCAAAAGTCATACTGGAATCTTGTTTTTTTTTTCTTTAAACAGGACATCAGTGGTATTTATCAGATCAACACTTCTAAAGGCTGCTCCTCTTCCAAAGACACTGATAAACTAAAAATGGTGTTAAACCCAGTTGGAGGGGGATTGGGCAGCCCAAGGGAGAGGAAACGGGATACAGAGACTTTAACCTTTAGGTCATCAATTTCAATGCAGCTCAAGTTGATCATGACCAACGTTCCCACATTATGAATGTTTGTTAGCCTGTGTAAAGAAACGGGCACAATAAATACTGGTGGACACATTACCAAGGTAACTGATCCCTCTTGGTAATCTCAGAAGAATACCTATGCACTGACAGGGCAGAAAACAATCCCGATTCTTGTCCGTTCATTGACTGCATATTCCAAAACACCGTCCCAACCACAATTAATTTACTTATGTCAGATTTTGGAATTTTTTTTTTTGAGTAGGTGCACATTTCAACTAGAAGCATCTTCACACGATCACCACTGAGTTCACCTTGCCACAATAAAGCATAAGGTGCAAAAACAGAGACATTAAGTATATTGAAAACTGTTATTAAGTTCATTGCTGTTATATCCCAAGTACTACTTCCAGGCAGATTTGGTTGAACTTTTAAAAGTATGGATATAGGAAAAACAGAGAAAAGCCAGCTGACAGGAATAACCAGAGGCATGGAAAGACAGCTCTACACAGAGTCTGAGACTGAGATTTAGCTTAGAGTCCAGATTAATAAATGTTGCCTGGTATGAATATATAAAATAATGATTATTACAGGCATTTCTTCAGAGCCTGGGGGTTATGAATAGTGCTAGGCACAAAGGTTCTTTCCTAGCCTATAAGAATTCTGGAGATTTCAGAAAGGTCTTGTTAGTATTAGGACAAATCCTTTCACAATTTCCACAAAAGCAGAGATACCCAACCTATTACAGACAATAGTCCAGTGGTAATGACAGTTGCCTTGGATGCATTAGATATTCAACTGGGTTTAAGTCCCTATTCAGCTGGATTCAGAAGAGGAAATTGAACCAAAATCACACGTCTTAAAGGATAATGCCCTAACGATTAGGCTCTGGGTATTGTAATGCAGATTTCTCTCAAGGTTTCTTGTTGAGAAGTTCTATTTTCAATAAATTAGTTGTTGTTTGAAATTAAAACTTCCTAAAGGAAGTTTCTTTAAACTACTCTTGATATGAGAGAGGTTTCAGGTTCAATAAAGCAACAATTTCTATCTAAAACATTGTTAACTTGAAAAATTCCCTAGCCGCTTCAGTATTTCCAAGAGTAAATGCAAATAAGTTTCAGACATTTGTAAACAGTCTTTTTTCTTCCTTTGTGGCAACACTAAAGAGGGGACAGTGAGACCAGGCCACGCCATCTTTTCCTGTTCAAGATATCGAGTTATTTAAGGCTGGGGAATCACTGCTACTGACCATCCACCGACAAACCTCTCATATAGAATAAAAATAACAAAATAAGCAATAAAATGAAAAATGTTTTCATTTAAAATTGATAAGGAAAACCACAACATCATCCATATGGCTTGGTTTTTTTTGCTAACTGACAATGCAATAGACAATTATTGTACCTGGGAGGATAAGACTTTTAATCTGAGCTTTAACTATTAACTGTTTAACTAATTATTTTAACTTCCTTAGGCAGATCTTCCCAAATTACATCGATTCAAATCAACTTGAAATATGTTACATAGATTAGCCATAGTTATACAAAATCTATTCATTCTTGAAGACCTCTTTCACCTCCAAAGTTGACCACTCTATCAAGTCATAGCTTTTAACTACTTCCCCTCCCGTAGAAATGCTTCTGTTTCCTCTGCTCTCCTACTCAATTTTCCAATTCCAGTTTTCTTTAAGCCTTCTCTGTCATTGTGTGGGTTATTTCAGTTCTTTTTCAGCTATTTATTCTATATTCATGACACTGGTATCTAAGCAGCCCCTTTAACACTCACTTCTCTACAGCAATGACGTCAACACTGCGCCAAGCAGTTCCCTACACCAGTAGGTCCCCACGCACACAAAATCATTAATACGATGTTGACTTCACAATCTTTATCAATTTTACTTCGGTTCCCTGTGAAAGGAGAGATAGCATTCAATGGTGCAAATGGAGCCTTTCTGAAGGCAGATTATTAGACAGGGAAAGTCCTGTGTGTGGAAACGTGCTGCCAAATGAACTGCACATAAATCCACTCAGCCCATAACCAGGCTATGGATTGCATCCGTCCTACTTCTACTGGATGAAAAGCTCCACTGCAATGAGAATAGACAGCAGAGAGGCAGAAAAAAAAAAAGATTTTTCTTTAATACCAACAGGCTGTCATGAATATAAGTTCTTGTTCCCATCTCCAACACTCCAATTTACCATATTACAAAGCAATAGTTCACATTTGGATACCAAACTGGGTGATACATCTACTGCCAGAAAAGTAATGTGTGATGAATCTCATTATTCCTCCAGCGTTTTAAACAGGTAGAAACAATAATAAAACACTGGCCGAGGAAATCCACAGTTCTAATTTTATACTGTGTATAGCTCTTCAGAGTAAAAATGTCACAGATGTAATTTTTTAACTTAGCATTTCTATTAAAAAGAAAACTAGATTCATCGTAGTTGATCTTAGACATTGACTTCCTCACCAGAACAATTCCACTGAGGCAGACAAATGCATTTGCATGAATAAGGACCTGCACCATAGGACTTACTGAAAACATGCATATTAAAGAAAATAAAACGATAGCCTACAAATTAAGTCAGAAATTTTGACAAACATTTGTTTTATAACTGCAATGCAGTTAATTTGGTTGGCAATTACTGAGTTTAAATCTAAGACACACTGCTCTACAGAACTGCCTGAAAATCACTGATACATTTAATTTCACTTTTTAGGGTTTCAAAATGTACTGTCTTTGTGGTTCACAACTGTCAATGCACTTTTGAACCACAAATTCTTCCTATCATCTTGTTTAATTATAAATGAACTTCAAAAGAGCATGTTATGTTTGAAAAACAGGTTCATAAAATCCCTCAGTTCTACATTCAAAGGAGCTGTTAAATGAAAATAAACTAATTACGGGCTTAAAAATATGGAATTCAAAATGGGACATGAGGAGAATTTAGGCACCTCCAGCCACAATATTGATCCTCAAGGCCCCTGTCTCATCCTGGAGATGTCCGCTCTCTGAAGACAATACAGATAGACCAGACACCGGAGCTGCATCTCTGTGCGTGGCCAGAGTTTTCCTACCCAGCCAGGACTGAACATTTCACTGCACAGCTTATGTCTAAGCCTGACTGTGATCTAGAAATGAAGCCCACCCCTGCATAGATGATCTGAGGGTTTTGATCCGACAGGTGTTTTCAAAGCCATTCCAGGTCAGCCTAATAAATACCAGCCAGGCAGGTTTCCTACAAAATTCTTCAGGTGCTATTTCTTTCTAAAATGGTACATGAACAGCAGTCGTTCCCAGCCTAGCTGCAGGACTGCTCATCCCAGATGCAAAGTCCCCAGGCTCAATTCCTTCTTCAGTCTAGGACTCCAAGCCATGTCTTTTAGCAGAATGTTCTAATCAATAGGCTACAGGCTGCAATAAATACTGGAATGAGGATAGGGACAAATGAAAGCTCTCCTGTTGAAGTATCATTGTACAGAAAATCAAGATTCACTGGGCCAGAGAAAGAACACAAGAGGGAGCAAGAGTCTTGTAGCCTAGTGATTTGGGCACTTAGCTGGGAAAAGGAGTCCTGGGTTCCTGGCCTTTGCTCCATAGAACGTTCATGCCATTTATCTAACAGACTTGCCATAATCTAAGTCCTAGCTTGAATCTGGCTATGTTTCCCTTCTTGTTCCAAGTCTATAAATAACATTTTATGTAATCACAGTTATCAATTTTCATTTCACAAACATCAATATCTTTTGTATGCATGTAATACTGAATTTTAAATAGAGAACGCCGATAAACCTGAAATGTGCCAAAACTCTAAAGATTACTTATAGATAATATACAGAATTAATTTTGCTTTATAAAGTATATAAAATACAAGAACTTACTTGAGAGCGGGTTAAAAATAATATTAAAATGCAAATACATGTATTTACCAGTGTCAATTATGCTACTTTGAATCGCTACGTTGGAATTTACTTTTTCTTCTCATCTTTCTCAGGATGTGGTAAGGTTTTTAAGAAGTTACAACAATATTAATAGACTCCCAATATCTTAATTCTGCTCAGTTTCAGTTTCCGATTCTCCCTTAACAGTATTTTCATTTGCTGGTTCTCATTTCCTATCACAACAGTGCAATGTCATGCAGGCGACTGTTTAAATCTGAGCAAGTTTACCCTGAAATTCCCACTCCAACAATTTCATGGACATATTTCTGGTTTTGCTAAACATTCTTGTTATAATAGCTTCATTTTGGGCCTAAGCCTACATAACAGGGTCCCTTTAAAAAATATTCCATGCCTTGAAACACATTACAAAAACTGTTATATCAAGGCAAGTTATGCAACAGCTCTCTATGGTTTTAGCGTATTTACTCTGTCAGGCCATATGTGAGACTGCAGCCTCCACAACAAAACCTTTACACACTGAAGTCATTATCTCTGTGAAGTCTGCAACTGGCATTTAAAACTTATTGATGGCCTGGGTATTGGTGGCTCAGTAGGCAGCACTCTTGCCGGAGGCCCAGAAGGTCAGAGGTTCACATTCTGCTCGGAGAACAAGTTGGACATATTCCAGGATTGTGTGTGGGCTGTGCTAGACTCCTAAAGGGGCAGTTCTTAGGACAGTAAGTGAAACCTTGTCTGCTTTGTGGATATCAAAGTCCTCTTGGAAATGGAAGAGGAAGAGTAAGAACCAAGTTTAACTTGCCTGAAGCGACTGAATGAAAATGAGCGTTACCTGCTGGGGACCTGGACTCAGTCATGTGTGCTAAATACAGAACTGTACAACAACGGTACGCCGAACGGTTTTAAAGAAGTCATTTTGGCCTTTGCGGTTAGCACACGTTCAAGAGACAAGCACAGACTGCGAGGCAGGCTCAGTATTAGCTAACTTCCTTAATAGACAAATGACTTTGGATTCAACTTTCACACCGCGGAACTATGAAAAATAAACATGCAGTTTCCGTAAGTGGGGAGTCTAAATAAAAAATATTTTAACACTGGTAAAACTTCAGAGCATACTATACAATCACTGAAAAAAACCTTCAGCCAAATATCCAAGTCAATACTAGCAACATACATAGAGAATAAGATAAATGGAGATTCAACCTGCTCTGGTGTTAAACTTTGAAACTTGAATATCCCAGATGTCTCCCTCCTCCTCTTCTTCTTTATAGACAGGTAAAGATGGATCTCTTGAAGGAACTGGGGATCACACTCTAGGCAAAGGTTGGACAGGTGATCAATGTACAGCATGAGATTTTGCCGTGGCTATGTGCCTCCAACAGTGACTGGATCATCTGGTTTAGAAAAACAATTCAAAATTGTAATATTTTCTAAATAATTTATTTAGGGAAAAATTAGCAAAAGGGAGAACAAATTATTTTTATAACATGGAATGTATCATAGAACTTCTTCCCATAATTATACAGTTCATTTCAAAATTTCATTTATTTCTTATTTAACATTTAGTTCATTAACTTTTTTATTGCATAGAAGCCAGCCTTGGTAGGACTGTATCCCACTTCCATTGGCAGAATGTGGTCAAACTTGCTGATGAGCTATGAAGTTATTAGCATAAATTTCAGCTTCTTTTTTTGGTGTCTAACACAACTATACAAAGTTTCAAGGCCAGGTCTAGCTCAGTACTTAAAATGGGCTTTGGAGCAAACCACTATTTATTAGCCAAACGGGATTCTGCTCTGTAGTGCACTACAGGGAGGTATACTCAGAGGTTAATGTTTGTTAATGAAGATTCATCTCCCAACACTCCCTTCATTGTCAACAGACTGAAAGACAATTTTCTAGAGGACCATTCAGAGAACCTAAAGTGAGACTTTTTCTTCTCGCATTTAGGAACACCATCTTTTATCTCCCTATGTTGTACATAGTTCCTGCCTTTTTTTTTTTTTTTTTTTTTACCATCACAGAAGAACAAACAATGCCCTCCTTCTCAGAAATATCCATGAGTATAATGGATCTTTAGGTTTAAGTTTGGAGAAATCAACCTGTATTTAAGCAACAATGTTTACACATAGTAAAAGAGATCATGAATTCCAAGCATCGTGATATCTTTAGGCTGCCACACAATTCAGGCATAAGCAATGAGCTTCTTAAAATAAGTTAATGATGCTATTATTTCTAGATTAGAAACAGAGGAACTCATAACATAATCCCAGTGCGAATTTGTGAAGAATTATGAGTTCATTTTATCGCTAAAATGTGAAAAGAAGCCATTTCAAGGAACGAAGGATGTCCTCTTAACCTGTGACAACAAATTTATTTGTTTTCTTCTCTTCTCAGTAAGAAAGCAATTAAGTTTTCTTCCAATAAAAATATCCTTGTCCATATATAAACACTCCTGGTAATCATGTAATTACCTTACCCAATCAGATTAAATTGCTGTCGGTTGAGTTCCCACTGTTGATTAACTTCCGTGTACTCTAAACCTAAATGAAGTCTTTGGTAAAGTCACTTAGTCATTTACAAAGGTGTCTCTATGATTCCACAAAGTATAACAGCAATATATTATTTGCTATAATCATCAAATATCCAAGGTCAAGGATAGATCACAGTGGACCCCTTTTTTAAAACCCACAGAAACACAGAATTGAACCATGTTGCTTATTTTTGTGTTTCTTGCCATGACTTCTAAATGTAATAGTAACCTTTGACCCACACACATTAAACACCATAATTATGTAATTAAAACTAATTATGCAATTTCACATACATATTTTTGTCCTACAACAGGCAGGTCAATTACCTCACTCATTGACCTTGGAAGCTTTCACAGTTTAAACAAAACAATGAGGCTTTCAATTAATTTTGAAGTACAAACAGAGAAGGAGCAGCAGAACCACAAGTCTTCAAGCTGATACTGCATACACGGATCACTTACAAATCTCCTCATTTATGTATTACATAAAATAAATCCCCTGATAAAAACTTCTACATTTCTTTCTTGCATGTTTCTATCGTTAGAAATGTAAGCACATTTTTGAACAAATCATCTATACGTATTCCTTGCCAAATGAAAGCAAGAAAGGAGGCTATGTAATACTTTGTCCCACTTTTCTTCAGGATGGTTTCCTTCCTTCCTCCTATACTTGTCAACCCCTCTCCCTGTTTCACCTTCTCTTTCTGCATCCTTTTTCTTTCCCCTTTTTTGCTTCATTATCTTCTCTGTCCTATTCCTAGCTGTAAAACTTGACAGCAATTTATATATTATCAAACTGCTGTAGCCACTGTCTTTTCCAGTTTCCACTTCCCTAATCCCATCCCTGAGATGGTGTTTCTCCTCAGGTCCTGGCACCAGTGGCTCCTGCTGGTGATAATCCAGTAGACTGAGGGAACTCTGGACTGCTGAAAGCTACAGCTAAAACAAACATAGTATATGATCTAAAAAAAATTCTAAATTTTCCAATGCGGGGAGTTTGGTACAAGTGAGAGACACTTTATGAAATTATTGATATACATTTCATCCTGGTAATGACTTCATTCTCTTTATGCACTTAGTTAAGCCATATATACTGCAGCAAAAATTATAATACCAGCATTTTAGTGTCTTTTTCACATAATATTAAAAATATCAGTGTACATCCTGAAAGTCTTACTTAAGAGTGAGATACTGTTGCCATTGTCTTTTGCACTTATTTCATA
>JAVSBS010000320.1:36848-47413 GCA_033124195.1 Coracias cyanogaster
GATGTCCCTGCTGTGTAGGGAGGTTGGACTAGATGACCTCTAGAGGTCCCTTCCAGCCTAAAACATTCTATGATTCTGTGATTCTATGATTTTTTTCCACTCCAGGAGCAAAAGTTTTCAGCCCAGCATCCCTGACATTTGCTGATTAGGGCAATGATGTGAAGCGGACAAAGCAAAAAACAGCTTGGGGAAAAACTGGGTTCAGTTCCTCCAAGCGGGGGAGAAATCCCAGGTTTTTAGGGATATTTAGAAATGCAGAGTGAAAGCCAGGTGCAAGCCTCAAAGTGCCTGAAGAAGCTGAGTGGCAGGTGGGTAAGCAGCTGTTGGCTTTTGCTTCCTTGTTATGAGTTGAAGTCTGGCCTTGAAGATGCTCCTGGCCATTCTAGTGACACCTCCCCATTTTCTCTGGGTGAGTTACTCCTGCTCTTGCCGTTGTCACTTACTACCAAGAAGAAATTGTAACTGTTTTCCAGTTGCTTAATTGCTTTGTTATGCATGGTGCCCAGCCACAGGAATGTCTGGTAAAGATCCCCCTTTCCACCGCCTCTCCACTGAGCGGGACTGGTGGATCTGCTGTAGATTTTCATGTCCTGAGACTAAAACCAGGGGAAGTTCTCAGCCTAAAAGAAACATTTGTCTTCAAACTCAGATATGATCTTTCATATTCATGCTATTTCACCTTTCTGTTTAATCCTTTTCTCTATTAATATTTATCAACATAACATTTTTCTTCTTTAAACAATGTCAAAGCTTTGCTTTGAAGAAAAAACGGAATAATTTTTTTTTAAGTTTGCAAAATTTTCAACTACCCCTTTCTTCCTTTCCTGCCTGTTTCAACCCACACTGCAGTCTAATTTTAATGAGATATATTACTCTGTAGAAACATGTAATAAAGTGCCTAGCTGTAATGCTCTCAGCTCTCCTGAAATGGAGGGCTGTAAGGTCTTCCTCACAACAGGAGATGGACACAGGAAGGTGAAGCCACTTCTTCACAGGGATAGGCTTAGAAACCCAAGTGCTCTTGTTGCTGCTTTTGCAGTAAGGCCCTAGTTCCAGCATCCTGTCTCTTTCACCGGGGCTCAGTGGGGCTAGTTCCCATTGCCCTGCTCATCACACCAGCCTTTCAGAGCTGCCTGTCTTTGTGTCTCTTCTCCTGCTGCCAGCACAGGAGTGCTCATTCCTCTGAGTTTTGGGGGAGTGCAGCATTCTACTCTGCCCTGGTGAAGTGCTGGGGACTGAGTTGTCCACCCTGAGCTGGTGTTGACCTGTGAACAAGTCACAACCTAGAAAAATGTTTTCTTTTTCATATTGGTTTCATGTTCCAGAGGCAGAACCTGTCCCGTTTGTGGCTCTGCAGCTCTGCCCTCACCCAGGTGGTCATGGTTGGGGTTGTGGGCAAGGCCAGGACTATATTAACGAAGAGCAAAGCAGCTGGAGGAGCTTCCTGTTTGGTGTGGCTTCTGTTGGGGCTGGTTGCATCTTGCTGAGCAATCTCAGTGGTGTCCTTCCATGTGAAGGGCCACTGAGGGAGTCATCTCTGTCTGTTGTGTCCAGCAGGTGATGCTGGCACCACAGTGGGCAGCAGAGGAGCTGGGCCTACAAGAACCTATGGCAGAACTGTCTGAAAGAAGACTTTTATGGAGATGTTGCTGAGTTCAGTGTTGGTCTGTGTGATCAGGCAAGTGATGGCAGCATAAAATGATGATGGCTGAACCAACACAACATCTGGTGAGACCTTGCCTGGAGTACTGTGTCCAGCTCTGGAGCCCCCAGCACAAGAAGGATGTGGGCATGTGGGAGCATGTCCAGAGGAGGGCCACAAAAATGATCAGAGGGCTGGAGCACCTCTCCTATGAAGACAGGCTGAGAGAGTTGGGGCTGTTCAGGCTGGAGAAGAGAAGGTTCAAGGGGGAACCTTATAGCAGCATTCCAATACCTGAAAGGGGCCTGTAAGAAGGCAGGGGGAGATCTGTTCTTGAGGGTCTGTAGCGACAGGACAAAGGGTAATGGTTTAAAGCTACAAAAGGCTAGATTTATGTTAGACATTAGGAAGAAGTTTAATATGAGGGTGGTTGAGCACTGGAACAGGTTGCCCAGAAAGGTGGTGGAGGCCCCATCCCTGGAGTCATTCAAGGTCAGGCTTGACGGGACTCTGAGCAACCTGACCTAGGTAGAGATGTCCCTACTCAAGTAGGGAGGTTGGACCAGATGACCTTTAGAGGTCCCTTCCAGCCTGAAACATTCTATGATTCTATGACTTCTTGGAAGTAAGGCAAAAGTATCTACATAGCACTTTGTGTTTTGGTGTCATTTCTAACACCATTTTTGGAGTCCTATCAGTTCTCTGCTTTAATTAGGCCTGACTTGCACAAGGAACTTGAAAAGATCTCAGTAAAACTTTGGCATAATGGAAACAAGGAGCACTGAACTCTGAATGAGGAGTTACAACAGGAAAGAAACAATCTCAGATGGTATCAGGCCCTATTGCAAAATTAAATCTCCAATTGGATCTGATTCATATAAAGTAAACCAATATATTGAAATAGTGCCCCAAACTTCTGGACAATAGTTTGCAGGCAAATAATACAGTGCATATGTAGAAATTCTATCCAAGGGAGCAGAGGAGATTATTTCTTATACTGTCATTTAACAAAAAGGTCCCTTCTGTTTTGAACAGAACATTAAAATTCTAATTCACCTCACTGAGCATCCCAAACAGAGAAGCAAAAGAATGTGTGAAGGAGTCCAAATATGGTGCTATTGAAACAGAGTGGATTAGAGGAACTGGGACAGAATCCTACAAGTGGCTAAATAGCAGCAGGAGCTCAGCTTCGCAAACAGCAGGATGCTGTTCTTTCCAGATGTGAGTGACATAATACAGGCAAAACAATTGAGATTTTAGCTGATAAATGGATGCATTAGGAAAAGGCCTTGCTGTAGAACTTTCATACTCAACAAACATTTAGGCAAATTCTGCAGACCTAATTTACACTGGAGAGTATTTTTTCTTATGTGAACATGTCATATTAATCATGTGAAACAATCTGTTATAGCATAAAGACAATAATTTTTAAAAGCCTCAATGCAGGAAACACGATAGTACTTTCTTAATAATTCAGTAAAGACAAAAGCTTTTGTAGTTTAACAGCTTCAACTGTGTCCTGAGAAATTCTGTGTATTAGGTTAAATACACATATGATACTAGCTCTAAATATCTATGATCTCTAGAATGAATAAGTAACAGAATCTATGAAGCCTATCGATTATTCATAAATTCCATACTATAGTAGAAGTATCAGAAAAGTTTTAAGGCTCTGAAGGGAACAGTTGTCTCAGAGACATACTGAGATATCAAAAAAAGATGCACTCAATGAAAATAAAGGATCAATAGGTCATTTTGATTTCTGAATTTGATGGGATTCTATTAAATCACACTTTCATTCTTAACATCTATTGTCATTCCCACTATTTGCAAAACATCTTTTAAAATGCTGAGATTCTGCTTACTTTCTATTTATGCTACAAGTGAACACTAAAAATTTATTCAATTGTGTTATAGCTAGGGAAGTACAAGATACTGTGTCAAGCATTCATCTGTCTTCCCTCAATTCTTTCCCGTCCTCCACAAAATATACTTTTGGACTAATTACTTCTTTTAAGTTTTAAATAAATTATAATTCTTATTTATTTTAAATAAATTCTAATTCTTGAGTTTTAAATAAATCGTAATTCTTAAAATAGCTTAGGCCACATGTCCCCTAGGCTCTTAGAACCTTGTGAGACAAGAATTTCTGAGTGGTGGGGTAACTGCAGGAGGCCTGGTAGAGAGCTAAAAAACTTTGGAGCACACCACTGGTCCATCTGCCACAGCACTCTTTCTTTCTCCTCTGGTGGCTCTCGGTATAGTCTCCCAGCTTAGGCAACCTTCACAACATAGACATGATGCATCGCAAACAGTATCTCAGCGTTTAATAACCTCTGATGGATTCCCCGCCCCCTCCCAACCCTGCCACGAATTCACCAAATCTCTTTTAGAACCAGTAAAAATTGTGGCACTCACAGCATCATGTAGCAAGAAGTTCCACAGAAGAATTGCAGAATAGAAATCCTCCTTATGTTTGGGGTTTTTTTAAACTCCCCAACTGCTGATTTTATGTAATTCTCGGATTGCTTGTAATATGAGGGATACGAGTAGCTGGTTTGAATTCACTTCTTCAGCAGGGATGGCTTTATGCTTTCTGGAAATTCACAGGCGTTTGGCTAAACCTTATTAGTTCTCCAGTTATTAATCATCTAGTTGACTGTTTTCAACTAGAAATCCGTTGAAGAGGCAGTTGTGCCTTTCAGAACATGATCTATACTGATTAAGGAAGAACAGGCCAACCAGAAACCCAAAGGCACAGAGTTCCTCTGCCGTGGTATGCACAACCACATACCAACGTCCTTACGTTTGCAGAAGACACCTGAAGACCATATTCCCCGAGCCCTTTCTCAGCACATGATTGGAAGCTCACCTATCATCCGATTACATCACCTGATTGAGGGAACATGACAGATGAAGTTTTTATTTTGATAATTTGATGGAGATGTAAATAGATCTATGGTCATTTCTTCTGGAGAAATGACCAGATTCCAAAGCAGATCAAGTTCCTGCTAGCTGGATCTTGTCACAAGTTGCCATCTGTGATGTTAATGGGTATGATTTCTGAAGCTCTTTCATAAAACCGCATGATCAGGAATTGGAAGGGATGTAGAGATAGCCATAATATTCAGCAGTTCCAGCTCTAGCCCCCTGCTCAGCTGACCCACAACCAGATAACGCTGCTTTTCTCCTACCTGCAGCACTACGTGCAGCTATTGAAATACGTAGTCATCTTGTTCTCATCACCACGGGGAGTATGACTTATTTACATGTACGGATGTATTGCACATTTACTGCATGTTTTGTACAGAGCAGAACAGCTCTGTAAAAGCTGATTAAGACATTATGCTGAACCAAAAATTGGATGCTTTGTGAATATCTGCGTTTTGGCCTTTCCCCAAATGTCTTCCCCCCACAAAGTGAGAGAGGACAGCTGGAGTAGACTGACTTTCTGTACACAAGAGACTTTTTTCTTTCCTTTTGAAGGTATTACTTGTGTGTTATTACGTTTCTATAAAGAATCTTTACTCTTTCCCATATATAGTAAATTGCACTCCAGTACGTGAATATGTTGTAGAGTCATTTCCCCCCCAAATACAAAATAGAATTATCCTTCCTGTCATTCAAGCTTTCAACCCCCTCTCCCCCCCATTACAAAGAGTTGATGCAAATCTATTTTTGTTTGGTCTGTTTTATGCTGACAGCAATTAATTTTAAAGCCTACAGCATAAAGACAAGTATCACATATGTTTTCAATCTACAAGCAAGTTATCCAATTATTTTAGATAAACTTTGTGATCACAACCATTCTTACCAACTCCGATATGATAGGTTATTTTCTTCTTAATGGCTTAGGACTCATATACACTGCTATGGGAAATATACCCTTGAACATTCCTCATGTTTTACCTCCTGATCTTGTAATAATAATATAATCAATGAGCACATTTTGTTCGTTCTTACTAGTAGGAAGACACTAAAAGCATGATGGGAAATAATACTCTATGCCTTAGGACTCAAACAAGTTCTCTTTATAAATAGAGCTTGTGTAAATCATAAAGTTGATAAATTTCATGGATTAGTCACGGCGAAAAGATAAGATTTCGTGGTTTAAAACAGATTAATAAGAAAATCACATTAGAATCCTGATTATACAAATTCTGCGTTTTGTTGAAGAATGAAGAGCAGTGAGTTTCAGAGTCCATTCACATATTTACACTTGCACTGAGTCACATACAGAGCATAAATCTTCCTCATCAAATAAGTGCCTCGTAAAACCGCTGAAAACTATATTTACCTACATGAGGCAAGACACTCTAGAACCAGAACGTCAGAAATTATAGACACTGTAGTATATTCAAGCTATTTCAATGCACTTTTCCATCAAATTATCCTAATTCCAAAATCTTTTGTCACCTTATAGAAAAACATGAACTAAAGGAAGAAACAGGGTTTGAAACGAAAGTTGCTATCTTCACAATTATTATGTTGTGCATTTAATTAAAAACCAGGGGGAAAAATTTCCTAAAGAAGTTCCACTTTAACAGAATATCTCAATAGTCTGATAAGTACATAAAATTCATACCAGTGAAAAACAATATTTGCAGTTAAGAGAAACTATTGGTTTTCATGTAAAACTTCATGGCTTCTAAGTCTTCCATGATGATGTAATTTAAAGTGAGGCCTTATTTAAAAGAGAGGTTACATATAACCATGTGATTCAAAGAGGCTTGTTGACTATATAACTATTTGGCTTGATGCCTGCAACTCTTCTACGGAGTTGTAGAGACCGCTTGTCATCTTTGCGTATGAAGACAGCCAATTTGTCAGACATTTGCTTTAATTCTTTTTCTGTCTTCTTTTCAATATCCTTTATATACATCCTGGTCATCAATATCATATATCTGACTGGAGGATGGAAATTCATTTGTGTCTCCATCTTATTTCCTTTGCACGCAGTCCTCCTGGGTCTTATAGGATGTACTTAATAAGAACCACATTATTCTGCTAAAGGAAGTCCTTGAGCAGGCTTTGAGAAGCAGTATGGCAAATTAGTTTCAGAATGCGAAAGGTCAGATTGGAAATAGAAAGCTGCAGTTATCTGCAGTATTGTTTGCAGTTCAGAAATTAAGAAAAAAAGACGTCTAACTTTCAAGAAAGGATTTGTTTGATGTTTTTCCTTTAGAAAACCGGATTAGTTTATCCACAAACAAGAATGTGTTGGACATTAGCTGAATGTAATTAAAATTAGCTTTTAGTTAAATTCACATTTTTAATATATGAGCAATCCCACTGCTCTTCCAAGTGTACTTAAACCCTTCTGTCTCCACAAACTTAGAACATTATTTGCGACAAATTCTACGCCGTTCCAATATTTAGAAGTGTGCTTGCGTTTGAGCATAAATAGCCGGGCAGGAGGTCGGCAGCGCCAGGTTCACAGTGTCCCTGCAGCTTCGTTCTGCCCCCGGGTGTCCGTAAATGACTATTTTTTCTAACTAGTGATCTCTCATCATTTTTGTCTCTAGGATCTCAGTGTCATTCTGTTCACAGGCTAAATAGTTCTTATAGAATGAAGTTGCCTTTCAATCTTACCCAAGTTTTTAAAATGCTGCCTTTGGGAAGCATCTCCCTGAAAGTACGGTACTATTTGCTTCCTGGGCTTTTCCCTGCTGCTCATCACTGTATCTGGCTATCTCTAGAACACCGAGAAACCGCCTTCTGCATCTTCTGTGTGATACGAAAAGAGCATTATAATCTGTGTGGGGAAAGATGGTGCGCAGACACTGGGCAACGTTTCAGAAGTCTTTGTTGCAGACGTCCTGGTCATTTGCTCTAATGGATTAGGCTTTTTTGTGTGTGAAGTTCTTCAGGTTTTATAGTCCTTTTCATGTTTGAAACTGTTACGCAGACTTTAACACGGTATACCTGACACATCTCTATAACATAAAATTGTACATTTCATTTTCCTCCTTTTGTAGATATTAAAAAGTGATTTCTGCCAAGCAGCCCAGAGAACTGGTAGAAATGGACTAAAACTCCGTACCACTCCTGGTACTTCAGCACTGGTTGTGCTCCTGATGACCATAACCGCAGTGTTTTCATTGCTCTGTGAATGCTCTATGTGTCCGAGACAGGTCATGGCTGAAAGGCACAGGAATTCACACAAAACCTACATTTTGGCGTAAACAATTTGTTAGCACCTAAGAAACCTGTAGCAAGAGAATGGATAGGGCTCAGTTGACCAATAACATTTTTGTTTGTCTCCGCCACAGTCACTGTCTCATTTAATATGCAGCTCAAGAATGTATTTCGCATAACAGATAGCAAGCTTCAAACAGTAGTGAGGTGCTATAGAAAAGGTAGTAAATGGCTGTATAAGCAAAAAGCCCTATAACGTGTACCAAAAAAAGGCACCAAAATAAAAATTATATGAGCTACTTAAAATCTGGCACTTCCTAACTTCCAGACTTTTGATTTACACTCTAATGTCCACTTAATGAAACCATCTTGTTGACTGGCAACATGTATTTGCTGTATTAAAAGACAAAATTTACAGACATCTTTAAGGATGGCTCCTCAGGACCAAAAGCAAAATTTGAGCTCTTAACAGTGACAGTTGAAGCAGAGACGTACACCACTTAAAATAAACCTGTGGTTACTGGTGATCACTTCCAACTATAGCCTTGTGTGCTGACAAAAAAAAGCTGCTAGTTTATACACCTCAGCAAGTGAGAGCATTTTGGTTTGCTTTGTTTACTTTTAAGACACACTGGAGCATAAATTCAATTTCTCTGAACAAAATCTGAGTGCCTTCTCCGGAGTGGCCACGCAAACTTAAAAATAGTGAAAATAGGGCTTTCGATTTTTGAAGCCTACCAGCTTTTCCTCCCTATTTGAAATGGATCTGACAACCAAATCAGATGGGATTATAAGGGGTCTGTTTGTTGATTGCACAGTTAGGTGATATGCAACATGGAGAAATCTGAGCAATGCATATGGTCAGGTGAAAAATATCAGATCTGCTCTTTGTTTTTACCAGCTGGTTTTCAATCACAAAGACTTCAATGGATTTCTCACTATCTGTTCTAACATCAGTAAATTAAAATCAGCCACTAAACTTAATTAAATACATTTCTCTGTAGAAGCAATGAATGCATCATTAAGAACCAATAATAGTCTCAGTCAAGTCTATCAAAAACCTCCCATTTTCTTTGGCAAGAGCAGATTAAAACTGAAATACCGTGAAAATTCCAGTTCACTCTCCAGTAGTGAACTTAGGTGGTTTGTGTCTGTATTTCGTTCTCTTCAGTGACAAAAAATTATCATAATCCATTTTTGGTTCTTAACATTTTGAGGTGCAAGAGCAGTAAAAGATACGTTTGGTTTTCTATTGACATTAAAATTAGAAAAAAAACCCCACAATATTTCCTTTACAATTCTAAAGAAAATAAAAAAGTAATAGACATTTTGGAATGAATTTGTCAAAACTTTGACAAAATAATCTCTCCCTTCCCTTCTTATATACTGAAAGAAATAAATAATCCATGTTTGTAAAGTGTTTTAATGACCTCAGATGAAAATTACAGAAATGCAAAGCAAGTATAATTGTTGTTATTATGATGAAAATGTCTAGTTCTCCTCACTATGTTCACTGCCTTAAGTAACACAGTGGGTAGCTTGTTATTACTAAAGGAATAAACTTTTTCATCAAACACTCTTTATAAAAATATTTCCCTGGAAATGTAACACAGCATGTAGCAAGACTACTGCAATTTTCCATCAACTATGAGTACATGCAGCATAGGTACTGTATTTAGATAATTTTACTCGAGCTTTTTGGCAATAGTTTCTCTCAAGGAAACCTACATTAACCTGAACTTTAGAGTCTGTTATCCCCAGGCCAGCTTCACTGGAATTTTTAATATGGCACTGTGTATTCAACAGTTGTGTGTAAAATGCCAATAAACTGGCCAGAAAAGAGCTGAAGGGCTAATTGCCTTTTAACTCCACTGTGATGATAAAGTCACACAGAAAGAAAGGAAAAACTCCCACTGCTTTAACAAGTTTATCTGACTGCCACTTGAACATTCTCTGTCTGCATGCACTTTAGTGCATTCACCAATAAAAGGATAAAAGCATTCAAAATCCTATACCCTCCATAACTAAGAAACCCCAGATTCAAAATATCTTGCTCTGCTAGAATCAGCCCATTAGGTCCGCTAGTTTTTGCATGGTACTTGATTTCAACTATGCCATATATACCAAGAAAAATTTTCCTTTTGATGCAAAAGATTATAAATCCTTAGGAAACTGGAGTGAGAGAAGAAAAGGAAGGATATTGTTCTGAAATAATAAAAAGCAGAAACTGCCTCTCACAGATAAAGAGTGAAATAGCACCAGTCAAATCAGTGGTGAAATTCCCATGGACTTTAACAGGTCAAGGATTTAATCTCAACATAAAATACAATACAGGAAAATAGAGCATAATTTAATTTTAAATGCTGTATAAATATATAATTTCAGTTCGCAATTATTCTCTGTTCCTTCAACCACATTTTATATTCTTCTTTTCTATACCTGAAGTGCTGGAGCCTGAGCTGTGGGCACCAAGTTGGAGTTGACCTGTAGATGAGTCACAACCCAGTAGAGTGTTTTGGTTTTCTTATTGGCTTCATGTTCCAGAGGCAGAACGTGGCCCACCTGTGGCTCTGTGGCTCTGCCCTCACCCAGGTGGTCGTGGTTGGGGTGTGGCTGAGGCCAGGGCTACTTTAACCAGAAGTTGATCAGCTGGAAGAGCTTCCTGTTGGGTATGACTTCTGTTGGGGGTGGGTGCACCTTGCTGATCTCTCTCAGTGGTGTCCTTCCATGTGAAGGCCACTGAGGAGCCATCTCTGTCTGTTGTGTCCAGCAGGCGATGCTGGCA
>JAVSBS010000320.1:50688-65457 GCA_033124195.1 Coracias cyanogaster
GAGAGGTTGTGGAGTCTCCTTCTCTGGAGACTTTCCAGACCCGTCTGGATGCGTTCCTGTGTGACCTGCCCTAGATTTGATGGTCCTGTTTGGCAGGGGGGTTGGATTCGATGATCTCCAGAGGTCCCTTCCAACCCCTCACATTCTATGATTCTATGAACTACTATTTTGTAAACACTTCTGATGCATGGAACTTTCCTTCTCGGATTAAAAATTCTATATATTTAGGTCAATTAAATACTTGCATTACTCAAAGAATTGCCTGTAGGACAAGTCAAATATTCTGGCAGTACTCTATTCCACCTTTAAGTTATTCTACCTTGAACCTTTATGAGCAAATCCTAAAGAGAGAACTGTCATATATACCAAGGTTTATTTGAAACACATCATCCTTGGCTTTTTGATGTATCTTTTGGTACTCTTTCTTTTCATAAAAGCACACAGCTGTCTCTTTAAGTCTAATAGTTTACTTTGCTTTTTTGAGTTCCAGATTTTGTCTTGTAGATTAAAAAACAAATGACAGAACTGCCTGTAAATGTTGACACATTTAGGCCTTGCAGCTACTCAGGGAAACGGTGTTCTATCAGAATGATGGAATTGATTACAAAATAAATAACTGATTACAAGATGGCCAATACAGGTATACATACTGAAGATATTCAATTTTCCATATTCAATCATGTACTCCAAACTTCATCGTGCCCTCCAATCCCGATCTCACAATCCCTTCCTTCACAGTGTAGCCGTGCCTATTTTTCTCCTTGTCTCTTGAACCACCAACCATTATTCTCATCAGTTCACACAGCTACCTCAGCTCTACCTTACCCCTGCAGCTCATTTACCCTTTCTTTTCCAGTGAGATATATGCCCGCACTTTTTCCTTCCATTTCAAAGCTTTTCATCAGTCTCAGCCCTCTCTGGATCTCACGCTCGCTGCTCAAAGCCCAGCTATGGACTGGCAGATATGGTTCCCGCTTGCTAAAACCCAATCATCTCATGGAGAGTGGGACTCTTCTAAATTAATCAAATTTTTATAATGTGTTCTTGGACAAAAAAGGTACATCCATGAAATTAATACTATCGAGCTGCTAAAACTCAGGACACCATCCTGAAGCAATTTAATCAGTAAATCTTGTCAAAGAAATTACCAGTTGTATTGTTTACTAGTTTGTTGGGATTTCTTCCTCTATATTCTCTTAGAAATAGCTAAGAATTTTCAGCTAAGCATATGGAACCATTTGCACAGAGTATAAATTCTTGAGACAGAGACCTCACTTGGCAAGCGTCCCAAGTAATTCTCTAAGAAAAGATTTCTTTATGCGAAAGGTCAGACAACCTTTAAAAGAAGAAATGATAGTAGGCAAGTCTGTAAACTGGGAATACATAATGCAGATAAATAAACCTATACTACTGTTTTATTTTAGTAATTTATTTCCTTTTTTGTTGTTGTTGGAACCAGAAAGGGAATTTAGAAGTGCTGTAATTATAAAATAAAAAGATGAAGAAAATCTTGGTTGATAATTATTTGTTAAAACAGAGAAGAACAAGTTAATTAATACTGTAAAAGTTCTTTGTAAAAAAATATTGATAAAATTTTAATAATGACATATTTACATATTAATATATGTATATATTGTTATAATTTTGTGGTCCTTCTTACTAAGGACAACCCGCCCTCCTCCAATATGGTAGGATTAAAAAATTTTTGCATAGATGAATATTCAATAGAAGGAAAAAGGATATATAACACTTCCAAGCTACAGTATTGCCAGAGAGAATGTTGCTGTCTAGAGTTGATTCAATATATTTAAAGATATCTTCATATATAAACTGAGAAAGATTTTTTTGCTTGTAAGATTTTGTAAAATATTACTGTTCAAAATGAAGTACAATTAGTTACAAATCAGGCCAATACAAAGAGATAAATACAAAATAATTTATGAACAGGTCATAACATCTTCGTACTTCAGTTTCTCAATATAGAAATATAACAGGTCCTACATCTAAATTTTTTTGTGAAGTTCAAATTTACTAAAGAGAGAACATATTATTAGTAGTAATTAACACCAGATATTGATTATGATTCAAGATGAAGTCAAAGGCCTCTCAAAGGAACATAATGCATAAACAGTATACATAATACCTAAAAAGAATGGGCTGCTTCAATGACACCCTACGCTTCAGCAGTGAAGGTAAAACTTGCTTCTATAGTTTGATGTAAAAGGCAATGGTTGACTTTTCTACAGCCATTGATGGATTGTAGATCACACCTTCAAATCTAGCTGGATGAATTCCAGTTTTCATAGGTGTGACATCACAATAAGTATTGCTACCACAGTCAAATAATTGACCAGTCACATCACACTCAAATTGTAAGGTTTTATTTTGAGTCCAAAGGCTGCCATGTGTTTAATACTACAGTGTACCATGAGGGCCCTTAAAGCATTTCCTTTAATTTTTTTCCTTCTGTTAGCTGAGTTATTAACTGTATTAGCAGTATTTCCTATTCTGCATATAGGAAATACCTGCTCATATTGGTAATACCTTGTCTAACTGTAAAAAAAAACTAAAAGGAAACTATCCACTATCCTACACTCCATAAATACATCAAACTCCTAGGCACATAAAAGTGAGACCCTGTGATCCCCGGTTAATACCAGATAGATCTCTGCTAGAGCATTTTGGCTCCTTCTACACGCCTCCCACCATTAAATCTGATTCAGCCTAATCCTGTCTAAAATTAAAATAATGGTCACCTGTTATTATTTACTTTATTGAATGTGAACACTTACTGTAAGAGGAGAAAAAACAGCTAAGTAGAAGAAATTACAGCAATCACAGCCATCTGAAATACAAGTATTTGTCCGTTTGTAACATATAATTATAAAATTAAAACATAAGATATTTTAAAATCAGATTCAATTGCTGACAAAAAAGTTATTGTCTACAATGTCTGTTGAACTCAACAAGTATATTCCCTTATTTTTCAGGGCAAGGACCATTTGTAAGCATACAAACACATTTTATCTTCCTTACACTCTTGGAAATTACTATTCTTCTGCTAAAATACTGTATATCTTATGCTATGGGAATGCTATGAAAATTCAGCCTCATCAAATTAATGCCTCACATAAAATCCAAAGTTGTTGGTTCCCAAGGATGATGGTGTACGAAGAAGAACATTGTTAGCATATCGCATTTCCCTTACCTTTTAGTCTATTAAGAGCGTAAACATAAGACATTGGCTTTTTATTTCTTAATTCTATGAATGAAGTAAAATGAGAAATGTGTTGGAGTTGGGTTTTTTTTGCATTTCAAAGGTAAAAAGACCAAATCACATTTTAATCCATTCATTTACACATTGAGATCAACACAGTCTGAAACTCCAGCTAAGTCCAGGACACACTGTCTCACTGAAATTCTATATTAAATATTTGGAAAGTGCATCTTTATTTATAGAAAGATTACTTTTAAATAACTTCAAGAATCCCTTAGCTGTAGATGTTATATTTGCAATTGTAGAGACATTTCTCTTTTCCTCTCAGAGGAACAGGAACTATATACATTTGAAAACATTTTATTTATTAAAATTTAGTCATCTTGTTTCTGGTTTTTTGTACCACGAATAGATGCAGAAATGTATAATATTCAGTGTAGACGTGTAAAAATGAAAGGAAACTCTAAGCCAAAGTCAAATTCTTTCTCAGCATTAATTCCACTCTTTTTTTCCTCCACCGTGCAATCTTGCCCCTTCTACAGCAGTCCTTGAAGTTTAGCAGCTTGAAATCATATCTCTCCGTTAAGCTGCTAGCTATATGGAAACAAAGTTTTTAGGAGACCCGTAAAATCAAACAAGATCAGACTAAATTATCTGCTGCTGATCTGCACTGAGACATTACTGCTAGTCACTAAACCAGCCATTTAAGGTCCTGAAAAAAACTTCAAGGGGCAATGAACCATGATATGCAGATTCATTGAAAGCTCCCTAAACACATTATCAGCCAGAAAAAGCATTTTTGACCGCCTTGGTTGTCAACTTGGAAAACAGTAAGAGTGATAATTACTTCTTTAACACTAGTAGAGACCGGCTGAAGTATCACAGCATGAAAGCTCTTTCGTTATACAAATCGATCTCCTCCTGACTAGGAATGTATTCAACTGGTTTTTTAATTCTGGGATAGAAATTATGCCACAAAATTTGTACAGAGGCCTACCTGAAGAAATTAAGGCTGCGCTTCAATCACCTTCACTGTTAGGCCTGTGCAGGTACCTTCCCCTGTATGCCAAGTACTTGAGACCGGATCAAAATGTGGATTTGGGCCTTTCACTGCTCCTTTGATTTTGGAAGACAGTATTGTCAGACAGTGCTTTATTTGCCTCCCATTATAGACCTGCAACCAAGCAATTAGGTTTTCTTCCCACTCCTCTGCATTTTCTCCCATATCACACACACATTCTGTTTTCCTTTTAGAGTTATGCCTTCGAAGGCAAAAAAAGGGACTGAATCAGCCACTTAAACATAGTATTCCAAATCTTTTCAGATCACCTGCTAATTCTAAATTAAATTAGTATTAGTCACAATTGTAGAATTAGTCACAACTCCCTTCTGGTAAAGACAGTGTGAGAAGGTGTGTAAAAGCTAAATATTGAGTTTGTATTTGTGCAGAGGAAAGTCTTGATCTTGGAGGACAGCGATGGGCAGGTGGTGAGCAACTTGAATCTTCCTTCTTTTATAGTGAAATCCCTAACACTTCTCCTGGTCCTTTGCTTTGTATAATTTCCCTCATGGTTAAAACCATGAGAAAACAACTAATAAAGTCAAAGTCCCTCCATGACATTGTGCATAACGTATCTTCAAGTGCTTCCTTCATCATTTTTTCTTTAGCTGGAGCACTGCATCTTACATGAAGGTTTCTGAATGACAGAATCCAACAGATTTTTTTTTATGTTTGTCTTCACTGTTACAAATTGCTCCCTCACCTGTCTCCTGTGATATTTTTTCCATGTGAAATATACGCTATAATAATTAGTTCCATCACAAGTTTCCAGTCATCCTAAGTTGTTATTTGCAATTTTCAGTCCCTGACAGTGGCTTCTAAGCAGTTCATCCTGTTTTCCTCTACATTCATGACTGTTAAAATTAGAAATAAACAACTTTCTCTGTTCCTGCTCTCACTTTGCAAAATAACACCAGAAAAAGTCTCATATCCATGAGGCTTCCCAGGTTACAAATTTGTTCTCTTCCTCCATTTTTAATAGGCTTACTTGGTTAAAATTAGTTCTAATAGCCATGACTCACTCCAAGATCCAGATATTTATTGGCCATTTATCAAGGTTACCTCCCAGCATATTGTCACTACCTTTGCACTGAATGGTCTTGACAACTTTTTCAGCTTGTCACGTACTGTCATATAAGTTATCTGAAAAAGTGGAAGTACCAAAAAGCAAAGATGGAAATAAAAACATTTTAAAAAACGTATCCACATGCAGATGTGGGCCAAAAGAGATCCTAGAGTGTTAAAGTGATAAAAACTGACAAAGCATGTCACTTCTTATAAAAATTACTAAAACCCAGAAGCTTCTAGGTTAGATACACTAGTTCAGAACTCCAAAAAACATTCGTTGACTGAGCTATACACTTACCTAAGAAGAGGAAAAAAATCAGATGAAAAAACGCAAGATTCATAATCCCTTTTTTTTTCCTTACAAGACAAAATTAGACAAAATGAATTAGTTCAAATACAAGTAAATCCCAACTTACTCCCTGGTTTCTGACTGCTGTATTTCAAATAACCAGGATAAATAATGAGGAAACAAATGAGAGAGTATGGATGTCTGAAATTACTAAATGCGTTAAAACTTTTTGTGTTATTAGCAGATTAATAGTGAACTACAGCAATACTCATAATACACTGAAAATGCTGATTATAAAGTAAAATACAAAAAAAGCCACCATATGCCCTGGTTAGGTATTGCTTATTATCTGAATTATGATAGTGTGTGAGTTAAAGGTACAGCTACAATAACTTTGAATCATGTTCCTAATTATGAATCTTGCAAGCTGGCACCTCCTAATATTGAATATCTACCCTTGATATTAATATACTAGCTTCTTTATAGACTCAAGTTAATTACCAATGTTTGAAGAATATTTTGGCTCTAATAAAATCAAACTTCTTTATTGTATTTCCGACATAAATCAACCCTGTCCTCCAAGACCCCAAAATCTTTGCTTAAGAGAATAAGCATCTTTTAAGGCTTTGATTCTCTGGATACTTATCTTCTCTGAGTACACCAAGGAAAATAAGCTAATAAATAAATAACCCAACCTTGAACTGCTATGCCTAAGACCTTTAAGTAGCAAACAAAAATACTTGACTGAGGTATGTTAGGGCAAGGATCCAAGCATCATACATACAATCATCCCACATGCTTAAAACACGGAAAATGAGGGCCGCTACACACAACAATATTATGGTTTTTAATTCTCTCCAAACACACAAAACATCTTATAAATCAATTTGATGCATACTAGATGTATGACTTAATCATTTTTTCATATTTTGGTTTTGATCATCGGCTTAGATTATTCTCTTTTTTTCTAAGTATAAGGTGAAAGGACAAGCAACAATTGCAGCTTGGTTTACAAAGCAAATGACGAGGTAAGATCTGTGGAACAATTTCAGGCACTAACCTTCTCAATCACTTGCCCTGCTGCCGTGCTCCGTTAGCTCCCCAGACCCACCAGCATCAGTTATGAGGCAGGCACAGTAAGAAATTGCAACAAAACACTCTTCTCACTCCTAAATTCTGGAAGCTTTTCCTACATCAGATACTTTGTGGGAAACATCACTAGAGGAAGCACAAAACGATCCAGGACTCAACAAGGTGTTCAGTAACAAACCTGAATAGCTCCAGCATGCAACAAAGCCAAGGAATGCTAGTTGAGTTATGGATCTCATCTGACTTCAGCCTCGTGTTTCAATAGCCCTTTACTGTCCCCACATTTTTCACTGAGTAGCTACCCTCACTGAGAGAAATAAATAATGACACCTACAATTACAGCATTCCTCTGACATTTCAAAAATTAGTATTCCTGCTAAGGCTTATTAGATAAAAACTGACTTATCTTCTGTTGTGAGCAAACACTTAGTGTGCCTACAACATACGAACCACAAATTTTCTTACCATGAACAAGAAAAGCAAAGAAACAATCTTTCCGGACAAAAACCTTCACAGCAAAACTACATGACAATCCTAGCAATTTACATTTTTAGAAATAATACAATTTCTACACCTACACACCGGAAGTGAAGTATATCAGGTAATGATGGCTATGGAAGAGATACACAGTTTAAGTATCTGTTTGCCCCATGCAATCAGAATGAAAGGTAGAATGAAAAGTATATTTTATAGAATTGTTTTCAATAAACTTCCCTCAGTGCATATTTCCTATTTGCGACGTTTTTTGCAATTTACTGGAAGTGAAAATTCTAAATCATTCTGCTCGCAACACTCAGAATGATAGATTTCTATTATAATTGTACCTATTATCCATCCAAGGACTTAAGTCTCATTACGCTATTCACAGTATAAACATCTTTTGTCCAGAATCTTCACAGCTGAGGATAAAAACTTATAATTAAAAGCGAGATGAAGAGGTAGATACAGCCCTGATTTGAATTGGTATTTATCAGCTTTGTTTGTGTCTTGCCCCTTTTTTGTTAAAGAGAAATTAATAGCCTTTAAGGATAATTCTCAGTGATTTAAAGCACGACACGGTGGTGGGTTTACAGATTTGGACATAGAACCCACTCACCTGAAAGAAACATGAGAGAATGTGTGAAGCTATTGGAGGAACAAGTAGAGTATACCAGCAATAAGGTCAGAATTCCTGATGCAGCCAAGAGGGGAATGACATTGTCATACTCACTTCAGGAATTCTGAGTCTAAATGGTAGAGAAACGATTTCTTATTGAAGATGTGAAACCAAAATGAGACAGGTCTAAAATATTCTAATTTATTGCATACTTTTCTAAGCACCTCAAAGACAAAGGTTCCTGACCAGCTTCCATCCTCAACCCTGGGACACTATTTTCCCTTAGTGTGTTAACAGCAGGTGCTCTACAGAGAGCAAGCAGGTATGAAGACAGAAATTAAGGAATGTTCCTTGAGAACAAAACTACAGCAATATGAATTCCCAAAGACCTAAAGACTACCATTCAGAAATCTTATTAGGTTAAAAGTGTTAATAAACAATATTCATAACACATTTTGTACTAACTTTACCAGGGACTCAGCGTCAAAACTAATATACTATAGTATATTGTATTTTCCTTATATACTATATAATAAAACAAATATAATATAAAAAGAGCAACCACTGCATATATAAAACCACCATCATACATATCCTCAGGCATGTCAGCATTACGTTTTCTAAAGGCTTCGAGAGTTTCCTATCAAAACCTGCCACACAAGTTAATAGAAGGTGCTTAGGCAAGATACTACCAAAGCTGGCGATCCTGAAGCTTCTCTTACATTGTAGACAGTGGGCCTAGGGAAGCTTTGGGACAACCTCCAAAATATGCAAAAAATGCAAATGTGCATAGTGGAAAAAAGGAGAGATATTTCAGTGACGGGTGTTTTGAGTGCGCACACATGACAGAGGAGCATCAAAACCAGAACAAGGCTGACATAGAAGAGAAATTAAAGCTCAGCTAGAGAAACTCTGACACGGTGACCTGGATAGCTGCGTGGACTGAAGGATGCAACAATGAAGAAAGGATATCAAGTAGTATGAAGGTTGGACTTGATGATCCTAGAGGTCTTTTCCAACCTAAATGATTCTATGATTCTAAGTACGGCACTTCTACTTTATTTCTTCTGCGCTTAGGCAAAAACAAGCAGCGTATGGTAACATTTTGAAATGCATGACTTTGTAGAAATGCAAATACAAGCTTTCCCCGAACACATGCCAGGGACTCTATCTGCCAAGTCACATGTGCTAAACCCCAAGTTCATGCACGTGGCCTCAACTCGAGCTCTCCTTCTGCAAGCCCTCATGCATTTACAGCACCTAATATGCCACATGCAAGTGACAGGCTAATCAACCACATGGATCCAGCGTGACTTCGATGGCAGCGGGGAAGTGACGAGGGCAAGTCACGCAGCCGAAAAAGCGTGGGCCACACGGGCTGGGCTGTCTCTATCATGGGAGCAAACACCCATCTCCCTCTCACAGCTCACACGTTGGGATTCCAAGAAACTGAAAGGGCTGGAGTGCACAAGGGGGACTGACATGTGGAAAATCAAACATGGAGGGGAAACACTTCTTTTATGATGCACAAAACCCATTGGTGTGGTCAACAGATGGAATGTAGCCAGATGCTCATTACAGCAACGCTACTGACATTGCTACAATTAAGGTAAGAGTCACTGTTTCCACTGTAAACTCCTGTTTGCAAGACCTTATAAATTGGCCATAAAAATTCACTTCAGGCAGAACCTTAACACACAAGGTCTCAGCATTAAAGTATGTTTCACATATATTAAAAAAAATGGTGTGCCTTTCAGATTACAAGGTAGCTCAAAACAGGTTTCCCATTCTTGTTCTAGTATTCTCAGTACTCCTTGCACTCAGAAAAACCTTTGTGTCTACCGAGTAGAATGATGGAATTTTCCATTCTAATTACAATTTTCCATAGTTGGTAGCAGTTTCATTTCTTATTTTATTATCACATTAATAAGCTAAATTGTAAGCTTTGGAAAACTGGTTATCATATTTTGAAACAGTATTTTTAATTCACAACACCTCCTACATATTCATTTAACAATCAAAATACAGCTTCAAATAATAAAGCACCTTGGTTGAAAATGATGCATTATAGTTTTTAGTCTATTTTCCTAATATAAACACCCACCCTGCAATGTAAAACAAATTCGGCCAGCTAATACAGTATGTTATCCTTTGTCCCTGAAGTAAGTGGGAAAAATTTCCTTGGATTTCAACAGGAGCAGACCCAAGCTTTCAAAATACATGGGTGCATAACACTATAATTACTTCTTATTTATAGAGTGCTGACAGTAGACTCAGTGCTGTACAAACAAAGGAAGACATGGTCCCTGCCCCTTGGGGCTTACAATCTGAAAACACAACAATGGAGGCACATAAAACATCAAGTGGTGATACAGTCCACAGTGGAACACTGACATATTTGTTTTCTCATAAATAAATCGCTCTTTAGGGGTAGAGAGAAAACGGGTAGATGGTCTTCTCCAATTTGCTGCTTAAGAGAGGATTTGAAAGAATTCATATTCCCAGCACCCAGTCTTTCTAATTTGCCATCAAATACAACTGAGGAAAAGCAATCTATAATATGTAAGGACCTAGTAAAGATTTGTTACAGAAAAAGTTTACATTCCCTTTAGGAGGAGTGGCAATGCTACTGTATGTCTGTATTCCTCAATTATTGAAAAGCACACATCATCCTTCTCCACAGAATGTAGCTGTGTCTTTATATATACACATAACTGTGTAACTACCCTTGGTTAGTACTCTGGTGAGGTCATCTACAGCAAGGTACCGCACTTTTCAGTAGAACCTTGTGAAACTTGAATTAAGGTATTAAAACCCAGTGTACTTTCTTTTTAAAGAACAAATGCAGTTGGGTTTTCTAAAGCTTGAGAATGACACTAGTCTAATGTAAGATCCCTTCCAGGCACTTTTGCTGGTTCTGTTCCTAGCAGGCACTGACTCAGACTCATCCTATTCTCCAGAGCAACTCCTTGTTTTAGTATCCGTAGTTTTACACTTAATTTAACTGTATCAGCTGCAATGCAAACATTAAAGTATGGCCAACCGCTCATTTCTCCTGATTTCATCTCCTCTGGCTAGTGACAGCTACACCGCGTGCCCTGTATGTCCTCCTGCTGCCACATGAACTTCGGAAAAATGTTGAAAATAGGAAGACACTTTGGCACATGCAACACTCAATACCAACTAAAGTGCTAATGGTTCATGCTTTTGAAACACTCCCCAATTGTGTATATGATAAAATCCAGTCAAAACTTTGTACGATCTAAATCCTGCAGCCAGAGAGCTCCACAGTACAAGTGCCTGAGACCATGGCTTTGCATTCTTCACATAAATTTCTTGTGACCTATGGCTTCATGGCTGGATACAGTTTTAAAATTAATCCAGCCTTGATTATTTATCACACTGGGTCAGTGACAAGTTTTTTAAAAAACTATTCTTTAAATAAACATTTACACTTTTAACTCAATAGACTGTAATGCCTTTGCAGAATTATAGGGTGTTGGGGTTTTTGTTGGTTTTTTTTTTTCTTTAAAGTGACAGATCAAGAGTGGAAGGCCTAAAAATTGACCTATCCTGGCAGTGATCCTCCTTTCCATTTATTTATTTTTCTAACCTGCTTGCCACTGGTAAAATTAAATTAATGAATGGCAAGTGATATTAATCCCAAAATAATCAAATCCATGTATAGGGCATAGGGAATAATACATAAGAATTAACAATAAGCTTATTTGTTTTCTGCAACGTCCAAGTAGGTTGTGCCTTTCCAAAAAGTTATCTAATTGAGGGGAAGTTCCGATTCTAAAAGCAGAACGTGTAACGCCTTCCATGGAGGCACCAGGAAGAATACTCCTGTTGTACACACAGAAGAGAAACATCTCTGTACTGCAGGGGTACTCACAACCTCTCCAAACAGTGTCGCCGTAGAAAGAAGCTCTGCCAAGGGACACAGTATCTTGACTTGAGGGTCAACTTCCAGGACATAGACATCTCAGTTAGGTGCTAGTGAGCCCAGTTGAGTTAGGGTCAGCACACCACAGATCCATGAATTATTATGATTCCCTAGGACTAAAGCTCTGTAAAGAAACAGTGCCATGGTATTTGCACATTTGTTTGATGTTCTGGCAGTTACCGACTTTCATCGTAATCGTGTAGAGGTTGCAACTGAAAACATCTGAGATTGAAATAATGTTACGTTTAGAGGAACGTCTCAGGGAGAGTTGACATGAAATGTGGTAGCGTGGAGGGCCCACCCAGAGTGTGGTAAACGGACCCATTATTTTGAAATGTCTTTTCAAGTCAGCTAAAAAGAACTACGACTCCCATGACCGGCGCCCGGACCGCGACACAGAGACACCTGCTCAGGCTGCAAAATGGGGCTTGTAAAATGACCACATTGTAACTGAAGAGAAAGATGTTAGTGGAGGGGAGGTGGTGTCCCTGCCCATGGCAGGGGGGATGACACAATGACAAGATGATTTCTGAAGGTCCTTTCCAACCATTCCATGATTCTAAGTAGCCTATAGCAGATTAACTCAAATTCCTAGTTTTCCTCATACATTCAAATACTGAAATAGTGTACCAAACTAACTTCAGTATAATTACGCTAGGGCTGAATATCAGATTTTAGACGAGACAGTGAAAAAAATAGCAAAAAAAAAAAAAGAAAATACATTTGATTTTTGACCAATCACAGTAAAGTAGAATTTGTACTGATAACACCTTGCAACTAAACACATGAAGGAGAACGTAAGTCAACACCCTCTCTTCATCCACATTTTAGTACACACATTCCTAAGAGTTCTTCCTATTCTATCCCTCAGTATTATGAATAAATTCACTGACGCTACTTAAGACATCTTTGCACTGTTCAGAGGCAATGAAGAGCGTTGTTTATACACAGGGTGGCAGCGAATGTAGATGGCGTCTAGAAGTATAAACTTGGCATAAGGGACACCTTAAGGATAAGAAATGAGATTTAAGTCAACACAGGTTAGACTCTATCCAGACTTAACTACAAGCCATCCACAAAGAAGTATTTGCAAGGTAGGTATAGACAGATTTATATCCTGAAAATATTGAAGAATCTTTAAATAACATGAAGACAATAGGGAAATTGACAGCAAAAAAATAATTGCAAAATATGCAGATTGATAGAACATACAGGACCTGCTTTGTGCACCATAAGTGCATTTGATACGGCTGTGCACACACTACAGCCCACAGGCAGGTAGGCCAGCTGTCCTTGCAAAGCTCTGCTTTTCTTGCTGACACCCGCCTAACACAAGCTGCCTTCTCACGCTCCCGGCGTCAGTGCATCGCGGATGAAACTCACCACTTCCTGCGGCCTCTTCTATTGTATTTGGGGTTTTTTTCCAAGTTTTATCTCTGTTACATTCCTCTCAGATACTCCCCATTAAAAATCATTATTAATACATGCAATATACATCCCTTAGTTGAATATGATTCATTAACAATCAAACAATGCCTAAATTAAGCCACTTAAAAAAAAAAAAAAAACACACACACACATTTGGCCCATCTTTTGTAAGAACACATGGAACAACCTGATGCAAAATCCATGCCTACAGACTTGCCAAGTACCATGAGTTGAGGCTTGCTCTTTTTTACACACCTAAGCACAGCAATTTAACCATAATTTTCAGGACTACCTTTAAGCTTCTAAAACCTAACTAAATTTTATTTGTCATATTAGGACAAACGAGTCAATGAATAAATAAACCTGTGCAAAATACATTTCATTCGAAAAGACTTTTCGTTATTTGGAAGACCTATAAAATTTAGTGTCATAATGAAGCACTTCTCCATTTGCATAATCTCAGAAGCCTTCTTCTCTTCCATTTTAGGGCATTGTCATGGCAAACCAGAGAGTTTGTTGTGATCTCTCTTGTTTTTATTGAGCACCGGAGGAACTAGGCTTTAAAGTGTACGTCACCTTTTGGAATGTAAATTACAGCAGAGCAACTGCTGTCAGTGATTTATATATTTTTAGTTTGTTTAAATTGCAAATCCTTTTTTTCTACAATTTCTATGGCTTATTATGTAGAACTAATTATATTTCCATCAACTTTGACTTCTCTCGTGTTGCACAGTTTTCACTGAAAAGGCTGTACATATTTATCATTGCTTAGTTGTGAAAAATGGAAAACAGCAGCAATTTCGCTTTGTGTTTAAAATAACGCATATTTAAATCCAATGGCAATTCAGTTGTAAGCATATTTAATAAATTTAAACATTAAAATATTTAATGCATTTCTAGGTAAAGACATCTGTTGCTTGGGAGTAATCTGCAACTGAACAAATGTTTTATTAATGCCTAATGAAAAGCAACTGACTTAACTACCTGCAACAGGATACAAAACTCCTACAGAACTCCTCTATTTGCTCCTTGCTGGGGTTGGCTCAGTCACAGGGAAAGGAAGAATCTTATCTTTTCTGTGATAAAAGGCTATTGCAGATACCCTTCTGCTATTCACGAAATATCATGTCTAATGAATAGGGACTTTGTTACAGAAGTTCAACTTCTGGTTAGAAATAATTTTTCAAGTGCTATATATAAGAAATGACAACCGAAATCTATCCAAAGAAAGAATAGTCTGTATGATTTATAGCCTGCAATGATGGGAAAACTCCATTTTCGTTATGCTGAATCAGAAAAGACATTACAGGGTGAATTTATATTTGACCTTTAAAGAATTGATTATGTAGGTACATTGCAACGATCTTACGTTACTGAACTGCTTCAGGGAAACACATTAGTATCCCAAACTCCTTGGGCTATTTTTTTTTGTTTTAGCAATTGTCCTGGTTGGGCCAGAACAGGGTTAATTTTCAGCAGGAGTTGAGGGGGAGCCACAGCTGGGCTATTCCCTACCATGCTGATGGGTCACGGCCCCCGCGCTGGTTCTTGGTGGTGCAACACCGGGCGAGGG
>JAVSBS010000320.1:65557-82106 GCA_033124195.1 Coracias cyanogaster
TGGAAACACAGCTCCACCATTTGCCATGGACTGATCCACACTGCACTAGAGAGAGGTGGGGCTCCAGATCACCTGCAGTACATCGACGACATCATTGTGTGGGGGAACACAGCAAAGGAAGTTTTTGAGAAAGGAAGTAAGATAATTGAGATCCTCCTGAGGGCCAGTTTTGCCATAAAGCAAAGTAAGGTTAAGGGACCGGCATGGGAGATTCAGTTCTTGGGAGTGAAGTGGCAAGATGGGCCTCGTCACATCCCAATGGATGTGATCAACAAAATAGCAGCCATGCCCCCACCAACCAGTAAACAGGACACCCAGACTTTCTTGGGTGCTGTGGGGTTCTGGAGGATGCACATCCCAGACTACAGAAAGATTGTGAGCCTGCTCTACCACGTGACCCGAAAGAAGAACAGCTTCGAGTGGGGCCCTGAGCAACAACAGGCCTTTGAACAGATTAAACAGGAGATTGTGCAGGAGGTATCCCTTGGGCCAGTCCGGGCAGGACAAGACATTAAGAATGTGCTCTACACCGCAGCCAGGAAGAATGGTCCTACCTGGAGCCTCTGGCAGAGGGCACTCAGGGAGACCTGAGGCCGACCTCTAGGTATCGACCTCTGGATTTGTGGATACACAGGCTCCAAAGTGAACTACACTCCAACCGAGAAGGAGATATTGGCAGTGTATGAAGGAGTTCGAGCTGCCTTGGAGGTGGTCAGCACTGAAGCACAGCTCCTCCTGGCACTCTGACTGCCAGTGCTGGGCTGGATGTTCGAAGGAAGGGACTCCTCTATACACCATGCGATGGATGCCACGTGGAGTAAGTAGGTCACACTAATAACACAATGGGCTCGAATAGGGAACCCCACTCACCCAGGAATACTGGAGGTGATCACGAACTGGCCAGAGGGCAAAGATTTTGGGATGTTACCACAGAAGAAGGTGACACGAGCTGAGGAGGCCCCACCAGATGAGGAGAAGCACTCCACCTTGTTCACTGATGGGTCCTGTTGCGTTGTGGGAAAACATTGACCATGGAAAGCTGCTGTGTGGAGCTCCACACGACGAGTCACTGAAGCTACTGAGGGACAGGGTGAATCGAGCCAGTTTGCAGAGGTGAAAGCCATCCGGCTGGTTTGGATATTGCCGAGGTGGCCAAGGCTTTACCGCTACACTGACTCCTGGATGGTGGCAAATGCTCTGTGGGGGTGGTTGCAGCAGTGGAAGCAGAACAACTGGCAGTGTAGAGGGAAACCCATCTGGGCTGCTGGACTATGGCAGGATATTGCGGCTTGGGTGGAGAACCTAGTTGTGAAGGTGTGCCATGTGGATGCTCATGTTGGGCCACTGAAGAACACCAGAACAACCAGCAGGTGGACCAGGCTGCTAAGATTAGAGTGGCCCAGGATTTGGACTGGCAGCATAATGGTGAGTTATTTATTGCCTGGTGGGCCCATGAGACCTTGGGTCACCAAGGAAGGGACGCGATATATAGATGGGCTCAAGATCGAGAGGTGGACCTGGCCATGGACACTATCGCAGAAGTGATACAGGAATGTGAGATATGTGCAGGCCAAGCGGTTAAGTCCCAGTGGTACGGAGGATGATGGTTGAAATATAAATATGGAGAAGTCTGGCAGATTGACTACATCACACTGCCACAGACCTGCCAAGGCAAGCACTATGTGCTGATGATGGTGGAAGCAACCACTGGATGGCTGGAAGCATATCCAGTGCCCCACACCACGGCCCACAACACCATCCTGGGCCTGGAAAAGCAAGTCCTGTGGCGACACGGCACCCCAGAGAGGATTGAGTCAGACAATGGGACTCATTTCTGGAACAACCTCAGAGAAGCCTGGGCAGAAGAGCACGGTGTTGAGTGGGTCTATCACATCCCCTACCATGCACCAGCCTGTGGGAAAATTGAACCATATAATGGACTGTTAAAAATTATGCTGAAGGTGATGGGCGGTGGAACCTTCAAACACTGGGACAGCATCTCGCACAGGCCACCTGGTTTGTCAACACAAGCGGATCTGTCAATCAAACTGGCCCTGCCCAGTCAAAACTTCTACTTATGGTAGACGAGGGTAAAGTCTCCGTAATACACATGTGGAATGTTTTGGGAAAAATGGCCTGGGTCAGTCCTGCCTCAGGACCATGGGATTGCCTTTGCTCAGGGACCTGGGTTCACCTGGTGGGTGATGCAGGAGAATGGAGAGGTCCGATGTGTGCCTTAGAGGGACTTAATTTTGGGGAAGAACAGCCAGTGAACTCTATTGAATTTTGTTGATTGTTAAATGGCTGCTGAGCGTGACATAGATGGTATAGAATAAGGGGCAGATAATGTCCTGGTTCAGCCAGGATGCGGTTAATTTTCAGCAGGAGTTGAGGGGGAGCCACAGCCGGGCTATTCCCTACCATGCTGATGGGTCACGGCCCCAGCGCTGGTTCTTGGTGGTGCAACACCGGGCGAGGGTGGGCACCTCTGCGTCGGCTCTGCCTGTTTATCCGCTCGGTATTGCTTCTTTTGTATCTTGTTTTTCTCACTGTTGTTATTCCGATTGCTTCTTGTGTGTTATTGTATTGAATTCTCCTTATCTCGGCCCCCGGCTTTATGCTTTCCCTGTTTCCCTCCGCGCAGCCGGCAGGCCGTGCTCAGGCCCCGGCAGGGCCTAAACCACCACACCAGTATATTCCTACAACAGCACAAGCGTGCAGCAACTATGAATATTACAACTGATGCCAGCGGATATAATTTTACATTTGCCTTCAGTCTACCCGCTCTCCTGCTAAAAGGGGACATCCTGCCTTCCTATGTCTCCTCTCCCTGTGCCTCTTACCTCCCAACCGCAGCCATGTAGTTCTCATAATTGGCCTTTTTTGTCATTACTATTCATTTATCTAACTGGCGAGCTGGATAAACTCACTGATTCAACAAAGAAACAGGTTTTTTTGTTTGGTTTTTTTTGGTTAGGGTTAGTGTTCAGCCAGATCTGCAAGCTGAGCATAAATACCAATAATGGCAAAAAGACCATGCAGCCAGGAGTCAAGGAAAGGGCAGGACCATTCTTCAGAGCAGCACCAACAGACTTAGACCAGCTTTCACAGATTAGAAAAAAACTTTTTTGATACTCTGTACTTTCTATATACACTGCTCTATCTCTTGTTTTTCATGTATCATTGCTATCTTCTGAGATGTATTTTTTAGTTACACATCATATGGCTATAAAATAATAAGCTAAAATTAATCAGAATGCCTTGCTCTCCTATGAAATACCTTTAAATTAGAGTCTTGCAAGTTCATTTGATTTCCATTTTATGAAGCTAGGAAAATGGACAAGCCAGGCTATCGATAAAGGACATTAAAGCTCTTCTCCTTTAGGTAACAGATTCAAGTCAATAATTATTGCACAATTACTATAATCAAATAGCTGTACAGCTGGTTAATATTAAATGAGTTACTATTGTCCGAGTTCTTAATAGACAGTAAGAAGTACTGCATGGTTGGCCAGTATAGTGTTACTAGTAATCTAAAGGGAGAAGTCAAGGCAAAAAATACAAGATTTGGGGTTTCTAAATATAGCAAAGAGGTCCATTCATAGAGTTCTCCTGACTGCTATAATAAATTTGCACACCAATGCGTATTGGCACTGATGGAGTCACCAGGAAGATATGTGCTACGTTCCTTCCACAGGAGTTCGAGCTTATATAAAGAAAGAGCATTTAATGATGTCTAGATATGCAGCTAAGCTTGATTCTTAGCTTTTCTGCTCCTGAGTGACTGTTGATGAATTAAAGTCTCCTTGATACAAGTCCAAGGTCCTCCTGCTGAGAAGGATCACTTACATAGAAGTTATGATGCCAGCAAAGACCTTTCAGTTACATGTGGTAGTTTATTACCGTCTCCACAACATCCCTGCTTCATCCTTGCTTGCATGAAATGCAAATAGACAGATACATAATTTTTTCTTCTTTCTGTACTACCTGTTTACATATTTCCATATATTCCACTCACCATATACTCGGAGATGTCAGGGAAAAAAAAAAAAATATCAGTCCAAACAAGCCTAAAGTATGTCAGGGTGGGAGCAAGTGTCAGCACTACTGAGCATTAGTCAAGTTTGGCTCAGAAAGGATTTATTCCTTTTTGTCCAGGAAAGAACATGCTTTTAAAAATCATCTGAGCTGCCACTTGTTCATCAAGTGCCCCAGACATGAGGCTGGTTCATATGCAACTGCCTGTTCTTTAAGAAAAATCAGTAGTATATTTTTTTTAATATTACTTTTTATGTGCACATGCCCTATTCAAGAACATTATCGATGGATTTCCCCTAGAGCTGCTTGCTGCACATGTACGTTAGCTTTTTCCATTAAGCCAAGCTACTCATTTTCTGCAGCACCACCCCAACCATGCCTATTAAAAATTGTCCCTCCCATGGAACATAATCCCAGCTAAAACTCACATGCAAGATGTAATCTCAACAAGCCACTTGCAATCATCTCTAAAATAAGTAAAAGCCTGCATTCTTTCAAGGGAATGAATCAATATGATAAAATGTCTCAGATGGATGTCTAACCTGTTCCAATGAGAATCCGCCAGTAGAACACACACTTACATTGTAAGATTAAACCGCCTTTATAATAGGTCATTAAAAGGAAGAGTGATTCATTCAGTCATCTCTTGGACCCACAGTGAAAACCTTTCTCTCATTTTCCTGTTTGCACGGAAACTCCAGCAGGAAAATGCATTAAAAAAAAGTAAAAAATACAATTTTGATCACAAGTTCCTGTGAAAAATCTTCTTCCCATCAAATCCTTCTGCCAGAACAAGTATATATGGTTTAACTACTAAAACAAGATACCAAGAACTCCGATTTATGAGAATTTTTCTTTTAAATCAACAACTACAGATCTGAAATTCCAACAGTCATCTTCATGCATTCTTAATACTGATCATACGTCCAAGTAGTTATTGACAGTAATTCAGAAAACATTCTATTTCCATGACAAACTTCAAATGAGGAATTAAAATATCAGCTTCATAAATTATCTTAAGCGCAAGCTAGTTATGGTTCCACATGAAACAGAACTCTACATAAACTAATTAAATGGCCAACCATACCTTTAATCACCGAAAGCAAGTATATCCAAGAAAAATATATCTACAGCACAAAATAAGCAAAAATATTATTTCATGCTGTCTTCTATAATGGATTTTTTTCAAATTCTACTTTAGAAAATTCTTTCCACTGACACTTTTCTCATTACTACTCTTTAAAGGTAAAGCAGTCAGACTTCAAAAACTACCTCCTGGGAAGCAGAGATCTCTGCCTTATCTCCCTACAGGAACCAGTAGAGATAACTATTTTAGAATTAAAGAGAGACAAGTCAGTGGCTTAAAAAAAAAAGCTTTCTAGAGTAGGAAATAAATATAAGCTAATTCTGACAGCTCTGCTAATCACTTGATAAATCATCTTCAGAGACAATATTAGGGCATATGGCAGTAGTTTATGTTTGTAACATCTGTCATCCAGAAGGCTATCTAGCCACCCTTTAAACGATGTATGTTTGAAGCACAGAACTTCAAGCCACTCCTTATTTTGAATAAAAGCAGCAAAAGTTAAATAAAACTAGCAACGTGACTGAATAGCTTAGAAAAAAAATTAGAACGTACTGACTCCCGACAAAAAATACAATGGAAACTTTTAAGTGAGGAAGAATATAAAGAAGATGATTACCTAAGTTAGATAGGAAACTAAAGAGCTCTGCCCTTCTCAAAAATGTTGGGGTAATTTAAAGAGAAGCTGAAAATGGTGATACCACTAATATGACAGCAAGCAACTTAATAATTTGTTTTTTTTTTTAAAAGCAGGTGTGGATTTCACAATACATTGGAATAAAAAGGAGCTGGCTTGAATTATTCGCTTGTAAGACTAGGATATTAGTAACCAGGAGGTCTTTCAGCTCCCGTATGTGAGAAACCCATGGTTTCCTTAGAGCAGCGGGCAATCTCAGTGTTGTTTTACCATCACTTAAACTCTGTAAGCAGCAACTTTTGACGGGCTAGGAAACGTCAAACCTTTCTTCTTATCTGTGACTCTTCTAGCCACCACAGTGCAGGCATTGTGTCCTTTAGAACGGGCTGCTGTAACCTGGAAGTAATTTGGAAATATTACAGTGATTTCCTACCATGGAGTGGGCTGCTGTAGGTACATCAGCGTGGAGCTCAAATCTCTCAGAGACTATCTATGCCTACTTCTAGCTCAAAATGCTAACCCCAGCTTCAGCCCTGGGTTAGAGTCATAGCTAAGTAACATAATTTAAGATCTTGCAGGAGTATTAAGCCATACCTGAATGTTTGACCATCACCACCAGATCATCACCATCACCAGCTTTGCAACCCGATGAACATCTCAGGACAACTTGTTTCTGTGGCATGTCCCACAATTTCATCTCCCTAAGGCGTGAAATCCTACATTAAATTCTGAGTAGTTCTGCCACACTTGTTTTTTTTCTTTTTGAGATCTGGCAGGAAAAGGATCTAAATGCGTCATACTAACACGTACAGCAAAAATTAGTATGACAGAGTGATTAAGAAGAAAGCCTATGAATAGTTAAAACTTATCTGCATTATAGATTTACAATTTATGAGCATTAGCATTGAAAAATATAGAAATTCCTGTTCCAGTAAGAAGGTAGAAATTAATCATATGCTGAAAGAACTGTTATCGTTCACTTCACCTAGGGTCAATTTCCCGTGGTCATTATTGTAGGCAGTATGAAAAATACCTATAGTAAGCATCTTTCCTTGCTCCAAGAAACATACTGAGATGGCAGCTCTATTTGCCTAAGATTGATCCTATCAGAACAGTGCCGTTACCCACGGCAGAGGCCTCCTGGGAAATGGGGTCCAGGTAATACTTAAAAATGTGTTATTAGGAATAGGGACCGATTCACAGTCTGTACCGCTATATCAATTCCTAAAAGTATAAAATCCAGCAGGATGCGATTGCTAACCTTTAAAATCAACAGCGTATCGCTTTCCTCAAAGGATCTCTGTAATAACTTATCCATGATACATAAGGTTTCTTGTACTCTGCTCACATCTGCTTCTGAGTCTTTTATCAGTCGCTCCTCCACACTGTGCACTTTGTTAAATCGTCAAAAATCCCTGATCTGTGTTTCAAAGGAAGCACCATACCGCTTAAAAATGATGCTAGAAGATGAACATCATAGATGATTTTACTAACGTGAACATAGGCCTTTTTGATTCCACTGAGTCTTATTTTCATAGTTTAAGACACAAATATTTTTGAGCAGGGAAAAAGCAAGCGAATGTGCTGTCAATGCTACTGAGAATACAATTTTTTTAAAGCACCATTTTTTTATTTACAGTATGGAAAATACAAGCCAGAGACCAGCTGAGGTGTGAGTCTTGAAATTCACAATAGGGCAAAACGATTACCAGGTTTCAATCCAAATAGGCAGTTGATGGGCTGGATTTGGAAATCAGGTGGGAATTTGGCAAACTGGTTTCAGAAATTGAGATGGATTACTTTATCCGCATGAACTGAAGTCCCATCAGAATATGTTACCTAGCTACAAACGCAACCCTTTCAAGATTTGCATCACACCTAGGAACAAAGCACGGGCACAGACCTAAACTGAGTATTAGAGTAAAAGCTACACAAAATTTCAGTCCTTTGTTTCAACCTTAAGTCCTGACACTGGCTCAACTTCGGAAATAGCAAACAAAACACATGTTTCCTAAAACAGGGTCGGAATGCTAACAATCATTATATGGATTGGTTTATAGACTAAAATATGCAAACGAAACATAAAGGTGTTCTTTTAACTACTGGCATATAAATACAATGTAATCAAACACTGTGAGACCTGTTTTCTACCTTACAATGGATTTCGTTTACTCAATTTAGCAATTTCATTTCAACAATTTTAATTATTGCTATTACTTAAATTAAAAATTTGAAAAAGATTGATTTATTATGGAAGAAGATTCAACCTAGGGGAAATTTTCTTTTTGTTTAAGAAAACAAAAAGGGGCACTTGCCCCATCTTAGCCCCCTCCCTGTAAGTAAATAAATAAATAGTATTTTTATGGCAAGCTGCCAAAGCTTAAATTGGCCTCCTTGAGAGGCTGATAGAGCTGTTATAGTCACTACCACTTTGTTTGAAAAGCTGAATGAAAACCAGGGAGGCTAAAAATGTCTTGGTTTACATTCACCAATATGTAAGAGAAAAGAAAGAGTGATAATGGATACAGTGAGTGTAGCTATGCCGAAATACTAGAGCCTGTCCGCTTAAAAACAAGAAGAAAAAAACCTGAAAATTCTCTTCGCAAACAGGGATACTCTAATTGCTTTCCATTAGGCTAATTTATTGGAAATTACACTGGACCTTTTTCAGAAATGAAGTCTTAAAATTTTGAAGGATTTTAAACAGAGCATAATTTACGTGCTCTAAATTTACTGTAAATACTTTGCTTTTCTAGAAAGATCTCACAGTATTTCACCAAACCTTTCTCAAGGTTTTCCCACTAAGAGGGGTCTAATTCACTCCCTCTTTTCATTCCTCCTAGAGCCTTTTCATACTGTAGAGTTCTTAAAAGATAAGAGGGTCTGTGAATCCCAGAAAGGAACAGAACGAAGACTCTAGTTCAGAACGCTTTCTGTAGATTTAGAATTTGCTCAGTGGCAGCTCGTCACAGAGCAGCTTGCAAGTAGCTAAAGTAGCACGTTCCTGTAAAGTGGCACAATGGGCACATTCTCAAAACAAAGTGCTCTTCACACACCAACACAAAAACCTCTTAGTTTAAAACATTAAGAGAATGTTTTTAGAGAAGACAAGCTCCTGCTGTTACAATTGCTATTATTAGTAGTAGCAATATTACAAACGTTGCTACTATTATCATGAGTCATCGTATCCACCTTGTGCAAAACACCAACACGTGTCTCTTCAGGAGGGCATTGGCAGACGTAGGAGGAAAAGGGAAAATAAATTTTCTATTTATTACTATTTTCTGGAGTGTGAACTTTTCATGTTAGCTTTCTGCTTGGTATTTTTTTCCAATTGTGCGGTTAACTGGCACCTTCATATAGGTAGACCTGTACAGAATTTTTAAATTCTCATCATCGGTATTTCTTTCATAAAAATACTACTAGCGATCAGCATCAATCCTCTTATCTCTGAATAAGTTTTAATTAACTTCTATTTGTATTCTTGAAAAATCTTCTAAATAAATTATTTAATATGCATTTGGATCAAAGTTCATTAAGAAGTCCCTGTTTAAATTCCTGTTGCTTAAATAATTCCTGATGCATAAAATGAGCACACTTTTAAGACGACAACTGTTCATTCAGTTTCGTGCAGTGTATAAAGTTAAATCAAATACTATTCCATAAGACAAGCCTTATGTAAGATACGGCCTGATTTCGGTGATTATCATCTTAGGAAGAAATAAGCCTTGTTCAAAGTTTTAGTCCTGAGAATAATTTATCCCAGACTACAGACAATGTACAAGTTAATGATTCCCAGGGCTGAAAATATACTCAGTGTAATGGTCAAAGTTATACAATATGTACACCGATAGGTGACAGTTAGTTTTTATAACAATACAGACATCATTTAGTTCCCAGAGATTTAAAAAACACTTTCTGCAAAATTCATAAAATTATTCAGTGTATTGTAAATTTAAAATATCAAAGTAATAATTTATTTTGAATACAATGGAAAGATAGAAATAGGTCATCAAGGAGACAAGCAAAATCCAATTAAAAATGAGTTTAATTTTTTTAAACTTCAACTGCAACTGAATATGAACTTTTGTGATTTTGAAAATGTTTTGACATTTGCTGAACTAAAACTGAAACAATTTCAATCACAGTCAAATCTAGTCTAGAGGTGAATGGAAACGCTTATTGGTTCAATCCCCCAGCAAGAAAATTTAGCAACGACATCTATTTTTTAAAGTCAGTAAAAGCTGGGAGAGTAGTTTCTTATCTCATGTATTGTTTGGAAACACACCTTACCAGAGCCATTTATGCAATTTAAATGGCATCTACTGGATCGAAGCAGACACTTCGATACTCTGTTTTTAAAAGAATGCCATTCATCATTATAACCAAAAATCAAACAAGATCAGAAGAAACCAGATCTGAGCATTTCTTTAGCCTAACTTAAATTCTGAAAATCTTTGGTATCTGCCAAAGCTCTTGGGATCATTTCACCAACAGATTATTTACCTACTATACTTCGCAGCATTTAAAAAAAAACAAGAGATAAAAGGTGTCATGCAAATTTTCATGTTGGTTATCTTCATTAGTATTTTGCATCTGTCTGGCTTACTTGCCATTGTGCAGAATAGAGAAGCCGACTTTGTTGTAAGCAATCATTAATTACAAGTATCACAAAGTATAAATTGGTCTGTGAAAGAGGGCCTACTTGGCAGCAACCGTGAAAACTGAACCAAGGTATTTGAGGTTTAATCTGCTGCTGAATGTGGTCTTACAAGTGCAGCTTTGGAAACGAAGATAAAAGAAACTACTGCTGTCCAACCACAAATCACTTCAGATTAAAAAAAACAAACAAAAAAACCCGAACAAAAGAAACAACAAAACCCCCCCTTATAAATTATTAAAAAAGCAAACCATAATCATAAGGAATGACAAGAAAAAAATCCTACTGAAGCACTACCAAGAGTCAGATGATGTCCTCTTACTTTGTGCCTTTTAGTTTACAGTGACGTACGCATTTTGTCTCAAGAAGCAGAGATACACAAAGAAAAATTTCTTTAGATTTACACACATCTTGTACAATCATAATTTAAACCAAGTACAAAGCTCCATTTCAGCGTTCCTTATGACTAGCCATATTACAAAGTCCAGCAAATTGGGAGGTAAAGCTGCTTTAGCAGTGATGCTTATCTGACTTCAACTCATCTTTCTTCATGTTTCAATCACAGAGCAGCTGCCATCACCCTACCGAGAAAACAGCGATTGCAGAACTCATAGCAAGCCTCAAAAACTGCGAACACAGGAGCCTTATTGTGGCAATAACTCATCTGCCGTTAAACTTCACATACAGGAGAGCTTGTAACGGAGGTGAAAGGATGGATTTAGCAGTAACATTCTTTCAAAGCCTTGTGCTCCCTCTCCAGAAGGACAGCTGTGAGCCAAAACAAGGCCTTGTTCTACAGGTGATGCACCTTGACCTCCCCCAGCTAACCACACCAATGGTCTTTCAACAGCCAGGCTCTCGTAATGATCGCAAAATGCTAAATACGTCACTGGCCCATCAAAAACCCTTAAGACAAAGTGTGGTGTGTCCTAATGTTGACAACAATACGAACAAAAAGTTGGTTTTTTACTAAACTCTGTTACCATTAAACTGCTATTCGGTGCAGTAGATTTGTTTTGGCTAAGATTACAACAATTTGGGGTTGTGGGGGCTTTTTTTAGTTAAGAAATGAATTTTATAATTCGATGAATTATTTGAAGAAACATGTTCCTTTAGGTAAAAGATTTAAAACATAGTAGTTTCAATAAAAATGACATTCCAAATCAAATGCAGTAGTGAAACGCAGTCACCTCAATAGTAGGACAGTGCATTGAGACACCACGTCCATGACAGCAAGGAGAGAATTACCTAGACTTCTTGGCTTAAACAAGACCTTCTGTAGCTTTATATTTGGTGCCGATGAGAAGAGAGTAAAAGTTTTGTATATATAACACTTCAACTGACCTAATTTTATTAAGTTTATATATGAATATCTGTACTTTTAAAAACATATCCCCATTTTCTTTAATGCACGTAAAATATTAAAGTCTTCAAAAGTTACCTAAACATTACGACTAAGAAATGAACTAATTTTAGGAGGGTGAGTACCATTCTCCTCTAAAGGAAAGACAGGGAAAAAAAAAGTGAAAATCCTTCTAGGATTTCACATCACTATCGCTTCCAGGAAACAGCTGCTAACATGTAAGATCTCTACAGATTTAAACAACAAACCACAAGGACCAACTTATTGACCTTCAACCTAAAATAACTTTTACTGTATATTGACCTTACTCATACAGTTGTCTCCTTGCCTTGATAAATAAAACAGAATATTAAGCACACAACATACTGTACCTTTGTTAACAGAAGAAATTCCCATGAAGAAATGTGTGTAAGGAACACCTCAGACCTGGATGTGCTCACTTTGCCAGTTGCTAACCACTTCGGTAAGTAAAACTTCCTGCCAATATGAATAACCAGATCCTTTGGGAAGGAAAACTGGCATGCTCTACCTCATCGTGTTGGCCCTCGTACCACACAGCTAGTTAAAGAGACATTCACTAACACATACATCGGCACACACGTGTTCTGCTCAAGCTGTCGATGAACGGCAAACTGAAGCATTATTCCCGAGTAGGTCCTTCACATCTCCTTCCTTCTCTCACCAAGTCCTGGAGGACGCTACTGGTCAAGCCGGTCTCCCAAAATAATAAACACTATTTGACTATGCCTACTAAAAAGATACAAACTGTGTAGCTAAAAATGCAAATTAAATGGGATGGATAAATGCCAGATAGATGTACATTCATGTGGGTGCAGCTCAGGTATGAGTGATTGGAATGAGCGACTCTAAAAACTTCCAGGCACCCTGTGTAAATAGGGATGAATAAAAAACTTTGGCACATCTACTCAATCCCCTGCAGTAAAGTCAGGGCCAATTGGCCTAATGAATTTAGAGTTAGATTTCCTTGAACATGTCAGGATAATAAAATAGTACATTAAAAAAAAAAATGCCTTATTCAGTTAACAAAGAACTATGTCATTTATTCTTTCAATAAAGAAATGTGAAATTTTCAAGCATTCAGAAGCGAAAACAATTAGGAACTCATTAATCAGCACAATATATTTACTTTTTCAGGCTAACAGTGTGTTTGCAAACATAAAAATAAACCAACACAACGCAGCACGTATGGAAAGGCAAATCATGAGTTTTCTTTGACGTTTTTGTGAATAGGAAAAGCAAATCAAAATAGAACTAGGAAATTATGCCAGAAGCCATCTTGTCATTTTATCTTGTTTTAAATAAGCAGATTGACGAGTTGACTAATTTCCAACGATGACACTGTAAGCATCTTGATAATTTTTTAGCTCAATGGCCACACAGTAATATATTGAGTGCTAGATAACCTAAGAGATTCCTACCTGGAAACTCAATAAACAGCACTGTCCTAACCACAAACCCAAAATAGCTGAATTTATACTTTGAAGGCTTCTGTGCAACAGGCCTTCTTTTTACTAAGTGGCAAACCCCTGGGAAAACACTACAGACCTGATCTGGAATCTGGTAGACCTGATTTCTAAGAAAGCTTAAATCTGGTGAATCAAACCCTCTCACATTTTTTTTAGCACTGGGAAGTCTTTGATAGTGTACTGGCATTTGGTCATATTCTTTACCATGATACACCTCTTCCACCACAGTAATGCAAATAGTGTACAATTCCAAGAAAATAGAAGAAAAGGGAAATTTACTAGATTTCAAATTCCAGAAATGCACCAATCAAAAGGGTATACTATTTCTTGGTACCTCAAAGCATATGATTCATTGATCTGTTGTCAATGATGTATCACAAAACCAAACGATCATAAATGTAAATGCCCTGAGTCACACTAATTTAGGGAAATCGGTATTTTCAAACCCAGGTGCAAAAACCTTTGTCGATGCTTGACTTACATTTGATTCATTTCTTCAATCTGCATGTACATACTGGGTTTTGAGTGCAGAAAACAGAACAGAAAAGGATTTGGAAATGTAAGCCTTGGTGTGCTCTATCATACTGCATTCCAGTTTTATGTTAAGAGTTTTTTATGACATGTTAATTTGGTTTTATAAAGAAATTCCTTCTCCTAATTCTGCAAAGCTTTTGATTATTGACTCTAAAGCACATAGATGTTCACACTGTAAAGTTATTTAAACTATGTGCACACCCTGCAGATTAGTAAATATCAAATTCTCCCATTGTTTCCAAATTTTTGTCCTGTTTTGGATATCATACGAGCTGTCCTATACAATACAATACAGTCTTTGCCAGAAATTGCTAAGGTGAGAACAAGCGTTCAAGATTGACTGCAACAAGCTGCCTTGGAAATTGGCAACGAGGATCTATAATTCTTATTCTGCCACACTCTTCAAGTCTTGAGTCATTCCTGACTTCACAGGGGTGAATTTATACTGTGCACTCTATATTAACAGATTTTTTAAAAAATCTCTTATTCGTAATCTACAGCAAAGTAGACGATCAGAAATTACGATGCACGTTTGGAGGCAGAAGAGTAAGGCGGATTGCTATGAAAAAGCTGTATCAGTAGTGGGCTAAAACTTCTGCCAATTACCAGCCCTTCACCATCTTTATAGACTGGATAGACTAGCAGAGAAGACAAGCGGCAGACAAGTCCCTGGCTCTCACAAATCAAAAACATAATATCAGTGATGATCCATCCACACTGAGGGAAAAAGTAATCGACTTAATCCTCCGTACAACTCTCTACACCTTTCCCGATTCCTCCTTAGCTCCTGAAAATGATTTGTGAAATTCTTGGAAGACTTTTCAAACTCTCTATTCTACCTTTCACCAACTGGAAAACAGAACGGAGAGCATTATTAAGCAATAAAAGTGAAAACTTCCTTAAAAGTGCCTGACCATGCATAATTTTCTTTGATTTTCTTCCAAATCAGAGAGATTTTTAAAATGCTAAGAACTGAGGAGTTAAAAAAGTGTCTTCCCTAATTCAAAATAGAAATGTGAATATGATATATGATTTGATATGTAATATAATATGCAATATGAACTCATTACTTGTTCACCATCTCAGAACAGCAGTTTCTGAGGAATCTCTAACCTCATTACATATTTTATTATATTTCATATTCTACATTTAACTGCATTGTATATATATCTCTTAAGCCATTATAAAAGTCAGAATTCTCCCTTGCTAATGGAGAAACCTTAAAAATTGAAGACTTAAATGTGGCCTGCTTATCTGTCTTGTTTAATCTAGCTATCTGACAAGAAGAAAAATCAGATAAAATGTCTTTTTGAGTGTAGTTTCAATTAGCGTTGGAGAAAAAAAGAACAATTTTTTTTTTTTCACTCTTCTGAGGGAGTAGGGCTTTTTCAAGAGCTGACAAAAAGCCATGAGAAAAAAGAAAAGTTTTCTTACTGCTCAGATGCTTTTGCTAGCTCACAAAGGCAAATAAAAGCATCTGAAACAAATAATAGCACTTATACCATTGGCTTAATAGTTCGTTGTTTCGGGGGGTTTTTTGTTTGCTTGCTTGGTTGGTTTTTTTTTTTAATTTGACCTGCTCTGCAGCTACTGAGGGTGTGAATTATATATTCCTTAACAGAATTCACTGGGCAGAGGCATAAATGAGTGTAGGAGAAGAAGAATTCTAAGTCCGGAAAGATGGTGTTTACAGACTTAAACTGTTGAATTTATCTTTTGAATACACAGGCAATATCCCTGTCCACCAGGTGTGGGATTTCTTTATTCTGTCCACTTGACATCTGTTATACCTACATTGTTCTTTTTTTTCTTCTCTGGTCTGTAGATGACTGAAGATAATTTAACTCCCTGTGCTAATGATGACTATTTTTTCTACTGAAACAGTTTTTGCTTATGCTTTATTATGGTAGTATTAGTAATGTGGATTGTCTAATACACTGGAAAGACTCCATCAGAAGATTCTTCTGTGGGCTGGCAAGATACTGTGTATACTACGTCTCCATCCATACTACAACCCAGACAGTTTATTTTGTATTAAAACTATCATGTAGTGACTCACCTAGAGTACCAGACAGTTTAAATGCGTTAGTTCTTACCTTTCACAATGAAGAAAACAATTGTATTCTATTCCGTAAGATGAAAGCCAGTTTCCTAAGGTGGCTTTCACACCCACATTATCAATAAAAAAAAAAAGAAAAGCTTCTCTGGCACAATATAGGCACAACAAAGGTAAAAAGAAAAACTAGTCTTCCTTTGTATTCTAGACCCCACATCCCTCCATTTTCCTCCTTCGAGGTTTCAGCTGTGTGCTGCTCATATTACGTGCCTGCAGAGGTAAACTACACTTTGGATATTTGGAGAATCTAAATAAATTAATTAATAAATAATATTAGAAAAGTTAGATGATGATATAATGACCATGAAAGCAAATTAACAGAAGCAAAAGCTACATTACCTATTTTAGTCATTATTTATTTGAACTAATAACTAGATACCTGAAGGTTGCAATAGGCTTGATCTTAATTTGAAGAATCAGAATCACAGAATGTGAGGGGTTGGAAGGGACCTCTGGAGATCAATGTCCAACCCCCCTGTGAAGCAGGACCAGAGAATCTAGGGCAGGTTACACAGGAACACATCCAGACGGGTCTTGAAAGTCTCCAGGGAAGGAGACTCCACAACCTCTCTGGGGAGCCCGTTCCAGGGCTCTGGAACCCTCACAGTCAAGAAGTTCCTCCTCATGTTG
>JAVSBS010000323.1:0-10582 GCA_033124195.1 Coracias cyanogaster
TCAACACTAGTGTCTGCTCCCTGAATACATAGGAAAAAAGTTATTGTCCATTTACAAACATAGAAGGAACCTGATAAAAGTGGACTGTGTGGGAATATATGGGTTTCAGTCTCTCCTCCAGAGCAAGGATAAATTTTCTTTCCTGAGTAAATGTACTCTTAAAGATGTTTATTCTTGTCCAGAGGACATTTCTTGTTGCCACTGAAGCTATGCAGAAATCGGATCCAGTCATTTCATCTTACTTTCCAGCATATCTTATTCTGGAGGTACACTAGCGACCTGTCAGCTCTTACTGAAGAAGAGCTTGCAAATCTTATGCGCTGTGCTGTCGCAGAGAACTACTCTAAGGCTTTATCCGAGCAATGGCCCAGAAGGTATAGTCATTATTTTCCCCAAATTGTATTTTGGTAAATAGTTTATATATGAAGCTGTGTTAACCTGAAAACTTGAGGAATATTTACATTTCATGATCTATTTGTGATGTATGACATTCTGGATTCGTCAACACTTTGCTGTCCTTTCTTGTGCTTTGTTGTTTATAAATGCAAATATTAATCAGGGGCAGCTATTTCAGTGCCTGTTGTTTCTTGTACTGATAATACATCTAAATTATGTGCTTGAAAAGCTTGAGCTACCTTTTCACTTTACTTACAGAAGGCTCATCTAGTAATTTGGCCTTTTGCTCTATATCTCACATAATGTAACAATAAAAATAATTAGAAAAATAAAGTAATAAGCATATTATGCAAGAGTCTCTACTCAGACTTCAATGGTTCCTTTCAGACCTTTAAACAATTTAAACAATATAAATTGTATTAGTTACTCAGTTATATATTAATCTAACAATTCAGGAACTAACATAGCTGATCTACTTAGTGCTTATTTACTGTAAATTAACACGTGGAACTTTTAAAGATTTTTTTTGATACTCTGTCCCTTACCAAAGCACCTTCAAGTTTAAAGATTGCTGCTGCACCATGTGTCTCTGAGGGAGCCATTTTTCGTCTCCATCGTCTTCGACGGAAAGTATCAGAACTGCGTTGTTTCCAGTGAAATTTCCAGCCAATCAAGGAAGCATATTCCCATCCTTCTTGATCTTCATATGAAGACATTACCTGGAAGACATAATTCCTTGTTATCCACAGTGTTGTAGAAATGTAATGAAAAAAATCAGCACTTGCTCTGGCAGGCATAATAATCCTCTCAAACCAAAGCTGGAAACATCCATTTACAAAGAAGAGGGATATAATGAAAACATACAAGGTTGTTCTAGATTATTTTGTTTGGTATTATCTTAATTCGGGAAATTAGTAATCTCATGTGGGTTTTTTTTTTTTTTTTATTAAAGAAACTCAAACTGTTACAATGTGTAAGTCTCTGACTGCATCTGTCTTCTGCTTACCCTTCCTGCAGTTACTGCTTGAGCTGGATCCCTCTTACGTTTTCGCACCAGTCTTCGTCGTCGATGCGTATGGTACATTTTCTCTGCAGCAACCCATGACTTTGGTTTAGTGTCAGGAGGAAGAGTAATTCCATATTCCCATCCTAAAACAGAATTGATTAGTTAGTACATTTCTAGAAACACAGGCAAGATACAGTGAAGAAAAGCATGGGAAATAGTTATTGTACCTACAGAGAAGGAAGCTTTAGTCACACAAAACTATTTGATATTGCAGACCCTAAATGCCCAATAGCTAGGGGACAGCTGATGATGTTTTGTGATGTTGCTGTTATAATATATATGACAATAAAAATCTCAACATTAACACATATACAACACATTTTAAGTTCATTTCTTTGCATTCTTGTTTTTTCAAACGTTAGGTGTATCAATACCACATTTTCATACTTCACCACTGGGAAAACTCATCCTTAATTTTACATGAGAGGAATGTACTGTGTACTCTTTCAACTCCAGCAGTGTGGCTTTTAAAGGAACATCAATGATTTGAACTCTGATCATAAAAGTTCAAAATTTGGTAAATCTATTACTGTATTTTGGCTCTACATAGTGTAACAGTTGTCAGGTGTCTAGGACTTTTATTTAGATTGATCTCTTATTGAAACGTTACTGCAGACTCCTAACAGTTTCCAGTAAATACAGATATGAGCATTCTTTAAGATAAAGAAAATATTTTTTCTAGTAAAATAGCTATTTATTTCACTTTTATTTAAAAAAACAACTATTTGAGATTTTTCAGCAGGTTTAGAACAAATTAAAATTTATGACAGTTTAGCAAAATTCTGGCCTTTCCAATATCTTCTACGACCTTCCCTTGTGCTTTCATTATTCATTTTGTTTTCAAACTGTCAAATCAGTGTCATGTAAATACTTTGCTATGAGAGACTGACTGCTTTTTCCTGTTGCTGTAGAATCCAAATTATGGTCTCATGAGGTTGTTTATATCACAACTTGCTAGGTTGGTGACAGTTTTAATTTAGTGTAAGTAACAAACATATAGAAGTTCAAGCAATCGCAGGAAAAGTGGTGGCTCTATGCACTTAGGATTGCCTAACCTGATCAGGTTAGTAGTATATCTAATCTGAAAAACTGTCTTGGCAGCATCAGATTCTTCACAGAAAGACTTTGAAGTCTTTTTCCTTTCAGCATTGCCTAATAAAGTTGCATACTGTCAAGATTTCAGGACAGTTATTCAGCTCTCAACAAGAAAAGAATCCTTCATACACTTGTGTGCTGTGTGACCAACACAACCGGGTTCCTGACTTCCTTTGGTCCCCAGACCTGATTCACCTCTTAGCATTGCTTGGTGACTCGTCCCCAGGCTAAAGGCTCCCAGTTAAATTCCCAGATAGATCCAAACCAGATATATCCAATATGTGGCTTTGCCACATATTCTTTGTGCAATTACAGAGGGTTCATGTCTCAACTTGAGCTTTTGACTTCTCTAAAAAAGAACCCCGATTACTGCTACTCATCCACATCTTACAGGTCCAATCCCAACTACTGGACTGCGTTAACATTGGACTTGGGAAAATTGTTTTGGAAACTTATTTCAAACAAGGATGGATTCTATTTCCAAGCACGCTGTTTATACAGACAGTATTCCCAAGTGGAACCTCTCATGTTAGTAGATTGCTGTTTGCATTTGTCTTCATTTTTTTAATTTGTCAAGGCTTTTGGCTCAAAATTGTCATCTGCTGTTGCAGTTAAGACTGATGTACAGTTTCTTCAATGATGTGATTCTCTCACTCTTAGGCACTTATAAATGCATTTATTATATATACTGTTCAAAACACTGATCCCTTTTGATCCAAGAAAGGCTCAATGACAACAATGAGTTTGATGGTACAGTAATTAAAATGGAATGGATTGGATCAGAAAGGACCTTAAAGATCATCTAGTTCCAACCCCCCCCTGCCATGGCCAGGGATATCTTCCACTAGATCAGGTTGCTCAAAGCCCCATCCAACCTGGCCTTGCACACTTCCAGGGAGGGAGCAGCCACAGCTTCTCTGGGCAGCCTTGTTCCAGTGCCTCATAGAAACAATAGATAGAAACAGCTGCAGACAGTGAACACTTTCTCAATGCCATTTTATCTGATTCCTAAGCAACTATCATTCAACAATTTCCTTGACATTTTTCCATAGGTCAACGACTATTGTGCTACAGTCTTGACATGAATCCTCCTTCAGAACAGGCTATGACAGATTGTCCTAATAATCAGCAGATAAATAGTACTTCTTACCGTGCTCATCCACTGCTCGATTTAAATCAGATTTCCATGCATCATCTTCCCACATCCATCCAAGAGGACATGTGAACTCATGCGGTGGTGGAGCTTTTTCTCCATTCTGTTATGCAGGGAAAAGCAACAGTTTTGTCTGTTAATAGATGAAATCCACTGTGTAGCAAGTTCTAGAGCTCCTTCTCTTAAACCTTTACTTAGCCAGTGAAAAATATAAGTCTCACCACATCAGTGTAGCTCTCTTCAGCTGCTTTCCATTCCCCTCCTGGATAGCGACTCTCATTTTCATATACTTCATCAGTAAACTCAGTGTGACCAGCATCAGCTTCAGTCAACAAACTGCAAGTCCAAAGCAAATATAATACTAAACCAAATGTATTTTACTCAGCTACAGATAATATATAGAAACAACGTACAAAATGTGCATGTGTGCTGGAATTCTGCGTCATCAATCTTTGTGAAGTTTTATTTACTAATAGAGTACAGGGTAGCCCTCAGCTATATAAGGGCTATTTATTTCCTTAGGATGTCTTTCTAAAACTGAAGCAACTCCAGTAGTAGCAAGCAACAGGAGGAACGTTACTCCTAAGTATGAGTGACTAGCAGGAGTGTTTTAACTGCTGTTATTCAAGATCTGCCTTCAACACTTCCTCTTGGGGGGAAAAAAAAAACCCAAAACTATCTTATCTTTAAGTGTAGGAAAACCTAGACTCCACATGAGAAGTTAGGTGCATCTCTAATTTTTGTATATCTAGTTGCGCACTAAAATTTGGCAATGTACTTAATTTTGTTCCCCTTTATGCTGCTGACAAGGTAAACAATCAGTTGGCCAGTATTTTTCTAACTTGCAAATAAAAGAAATAAGAGAACACTAAATCACACAAAATCGCCTTGATTTCCACTTGTGATTAACTGTGATTCAGAAAGCACTAAAGTATGTTCTAAAATGCCATCTGCTGGTCAAATAAAGCCATGCAAATTATTTTCCAATAGATGCCCGGCATAAACATGCTTATGCATTTTAACAGTAGGCTTTTTTCCATTATCTAAGAAATATCGCCACATCTGTTATTGCTTTTTTCATGCCAGATTATTCATTGAAATAAAAAATATTCATTTAATATGAAAATGAATTAATGCATTCATACCTACAAATCAATACAATTTTAAAGTGATTCAAATCATAGCACATATTTTTCCTCAAGTTTTTCTATAGCAACAGTCCTTTATTTTTTCTGCCATCAGAACAAAATAATTTAAAATGGGCTGAACCTTTTCTTTTAAGAAAAAATTAAATAATCTCTTTCTCATGCTGGCTTTTGTTTATGAAACAAATAATTTACCCAGTCTGGTTTAAAGTGTGGCAACACAAACAGCTGAACTGGCACAAGTCAGGAGTTGAAAACCTTTGTCAGAGCAAGACTGAACCTGCTAGAACTGGGGGAGGATTGACACCTCATGAATTCTGTCTGCCAGGGGAAGAATTTATCACATGGCACTACAACCTTAGGCTCTGAAAACAACCCCTGCCTTGAGTCTGTTTGAGAAATAACCTGTGACAGTTGTTTAACTTCTTGACATTTAGTGAAATAAACACAAAAAATTATCCAATGTATGCGAATGGCCACGCAAATGTTGTAATGGTTTTGATACAACATGAACTGCAGATTTATACTGGATGTCAGGGTTAAGTGTCTTTCTGTGAAAGATCTAACTATCTAAGGGTCTTGCCTGAACCCATCACAGCAGGATCAGAGAACCCCTCATAGACACAAGTGATCCTTGCAGTACCTTTCTAGGAAAGGGAAACAATTATTATCCCTTTGTTAAAAATGAGGCACAAAGACACAGCATAGAAGCAATGTGCCCATCATCATATGGGGACTTTTAAACTGTAAGTTGGCTCCTAGGAAATGGATGCATTCTGTTGTATGAATTATTTTACTTTTTAAAAAAGGTAATGTTAACTTTAGCATTATTAACTAGCTTTGATTATTGGCTGGCTTTTGCTGTCCTAGAAAGTTCAGCTTGAAATCTTTCTCAGCCAAGAAAACAGAGGGGAGCTTTTACCCTGCACTCTGAGATTAAAATCCTTTATTCCTGCCTGCATAAAGTAAAAAAAAATCTGACCTTCTTTCAGGATCAACCATCCATTCTCCTTCCCACTCCCAGCCCTTTGGGGGTAGAAAGTACTCTCTTTTCAGTTTGATTTTTCCTGTGACATCGGAAAACTTGTGGCGACCAACAAGTCCTGAGGTACCCCATTTTCCAAAAAGAAGAGCCTGATTTTCATACTGTTTGAGAAGAAAGGAAAAATCAGTATTTTAGGACAATAAAAAGCTTTTAGAATTAAGGAAAAAAAAAAAAGTCGCTGTTACAACCACAACGTTATACTCTATGTTTCTTTTCTCTAAAATGACTCCCTTCCCACATGACTCTTCAATATCATCATTTCTTTCTTTCTTTCGTTTTCTTCTATGCTGCCTGGTAAACTATGACTCCACTGCTAAACTAAACTATCTTCTCAATTTAATGTCTCTCTACAACTGCAGTCAAACTTCCTCCAAGTTAAAGCTTTGTTAAATAAAATTACATTATTCAGACAAGTTTATTTTGTTCCCTAAACACATGATCCTCTCATTATTTTCCACCTCAAATCTCCTCCTATTTATAATCTCTTCTTTTGTAACATGTAAAACTGAATTATAGCCTTATCATGGAAGCTATTGGGGCATTATTCTGATGTCAGCCCAGTTTATATAGTATATTTCCTTTTATGATAATGGATTATTCATGGTTCACAATTGATAGATCACTGGAATGGGCTGCCCAGAGAGGTGGTGGAGGCCCCATCACGGAAGTCATTCAAGGTCAGGCTTGACAGGGCTCTGAGCAACCTGACCTAGGTAGGGATGTCCCTACTTGAGTAGGGAGGTTGGACCAGATGATCTCTATAGGTCCCTTCCAGCCTAGAACATTCTATGATTCCCTGATGGTCTTGAGTTTTCTGCTCTTATTCCTATAAAATTGTTGGATTACTGTATGAAGATCATAGCTTTGAACATCCATTGACTATTTTAAGTGATTTACTAGAGCACTACTAAATATTTAAGCATAGGTGCAATGGTGACACAAGCCTCTGTGAAAATGTCTTATTTCACTAGCTGTTATCCTGATACTGGATTATTTGCAACTTTAGGTGATGGGGCATATAAAAGACACCTACTGCTTACCATTTTCATTCAAAATCTCTATTATATGCTGTGGGACCATTTCAAGCATATTTATTCCAAGTTTGTTAACTCTTACCATTGAAACGTTATCACATTATAGCCTTTTGTAAGCAAAGTCTACTAGTTTTGATCAATTTTTCCTGTAACAGTAAATTTTCTACTTCTACAAAAGAACCACTATTAAGCAAAACCACTAGTATCCAAGTGTCATTTGTAGAAGTGAAGAAGCAATTAAAATAAAAGGGCTATTCACATGCCAAAACATAATAGTATAGATCTCAATCTTAATTACACTGATAAAAATCTAAAATAAACGCCTTTGAAATCACTGGAGTTAACCAGATTTTTACCTGATTATTCAGTTCAGAATCTGGTCTACTGAAGTTCATCTGGTAGGCACAATGGGCTTGATCACTAATTGCCTTGAAGGAGGTCTACTTGTTTTGGTATAATAAATACTGCTCCCTTTTTCTGCCCGGCACGCAAGAAAAAAAAAAAATTCAAAAGAGCTCCAATTTCACTGAGTTCCTAACACTCACACCCAAGTTTAAAGAAAGCAAGCAATGGTGGACATACCATTTCTGCAAAAACACTGAACGTTCCTTCTGCAAAGCTATTAAACTTCTTTTCAACTGCACTGAGCCCAAGCCAAATGTTAATTCGCAGCTCCACAGGCATTTTGACATCTTTCGTCTTGTCCTGTGGGTACTGGCACAGGGACAAAAAAAAGTTATTTCTTTGTCATGTTATACAGATACTATAGCTGTCAGTAAAATATATACAATAACTTATGAGTTGACTAATAATACATGATTTATTTATCTGCTCCTGTACTGCATTTACTCAAAAGTCGGTAATAAATGTTTCAGGAAGGAAACATTCTTTACGTGGTTACGGGCCACATAAACACCAAACACAGTAACAATAGTATCATCCCTGTCCTGTCCATTCATGCCCAAGTTTCCTCCAGCAATGAGTTTTTAAATATGACAATAACTTAAACTTAAATGTTGATATTAGTGTTGCTCATCAGGAGACTTTGGAAATGCAGGTTAGTTGGAATGGTTCACTAGATGTAGAAGCAATGCATTGATAAGGGGGGTTGCATAAAACCATGAAGATACAGGCTTGTCTGCATTGAAGTATTAATCAATGTAACTACTACTACACTGAAAACTCTGTAAATGCTTTTGTTCTATGGCCAGATTGCCTTCTTTCTGGTTAAGTTTATTAAAATTAAAGATAATGTAAACTTAAATGAAGAAAGGCATTCCTATTCAGTAAGACTCAATGCAGGGAGACATACTAGGGAACTTCTTCATGCAGATGCTCTATAATACTTGCAGAAACCCATTTAAAACTTCGAATAGGTTTTTGGAACTTCTCTTACACTAATTATTCCCTCTGATGGTCTCCATTCATGTCCAACCCCAAAACACCAACCCCAGTAACACTTCTGAACTCTTTCAGAAAAGCCTCAGAGTTAGGTACTGATGCTGGTTCTAACAGGCTGATGATGAACTTTACATTACAGTTTCTGTGATATTTTGAAGAACCTGTATGCAGCTGGCTTTTAATCTGTCCTGAGTCTTGACACCTCATTGTTCATAAATTTGTTTGCACATTTCATGCTCATGTCAGAAGGCATCACAATTTAGGGAGTTAAAGTTAATTATTTTTTAAAGGAGGGGAAAATACCCAATATACCTTTAAGAAGATTGTTTGGGTCTTTCCACAGTATTTACCAGATGATTCGGGGCTCGTTGTGGAATACAGCACTTGGTGTGCAGGAACACGAGCATAAGCCAGTCTTTTCTCCCCTCGGATCATCCATATAATTACATCAGGCATACTGTTCTGTGGCTGTGGATTATTTGTGGGGAAAAGAAACTTAAGAACGGTGAAAAATACAATGTTAAACTGATCTAATGCTCAGACAACAGAAACAGAAATTAGGATTTAAGTCAAAGGATTTTTTACTTGGAATCAATAGTTAACATGAATTTATAATAAATAGAGGAAATTGTTTTACTTTGCAAATAATGTAATATGTAGTTCTGAAACAATCATTAAAACGCCATTGAGATTGTTGAAAAGCAAGTACGTTTTATTTTTTAAAAAATTTCTTCTATGTTTCACAATTTTTTCTGGAGACATTTTGTATCTCAGTTCCTTTATGGTGACTACAGTGACGGATCCCAAATGCTAATGCTTTGGATTGACCAGCTCTCTATTTAAGCACTTCTAATACTTCCACGTGAAGGGCAAATCAGCATAAGACTTTAGCAGAAGACAGAAACAGCCTACTATCTTTGTGCGTACCTGTGTATGGTAGCTGCAAGTCTCTCGAATTAATTGCTCTTCAAAAAAAAAATCAGTAACTTTTCAAAGCAGAAGTGACAAAGAAAACATAAAACATTTCTACAATATTGTGAAAACCAATTATGAGATAACTGAGATGAAAAAATTAAGATGTTGCTGAAAATTTTTAAAAACACAGAAACAAACAGATTTAACTCTGTTAGAAATTGATTACTATAGCTAACAATTTGCAGAAGTACAACATATATCCTGCAGTCCTTGAACCAGCAATGTGTCTTGCAATTCTGGAAGAAATACTGTCACTTTAAACAGAATATAGTCTATTCTACAAATCACAGAATGGTTATTTTCCAACACATATTCTCAGTGAAGACAGCTAACATGCTAGAACATTGTATTTAAGTAAATCCTAATCACAGAAGGGAACATGTTTACTTTCACAGCATCTAAAATTACTATTCTAAGAGGAGTGGATATTGCTTGATCAGCAGTGAACACTGCACCAGTTTGTGTTAGACAGCTATTTCTAAACTAACTAAATCACTGGCATTGTGTAGTACTAACCTCTTCACTCAGTTGCAATAATTTATCTAACCAGTCCTCAATTTCTGTCAGAGTGGCTTTTACATCAGTAGCTTCATTTCTCATCCTTGCTGCTGCTTCTCCAATCTGTTTGAGAGACTTGAGGCGCAGTTTTTCTATCTGAGTGTCAAGGACTGTGATATTCGATTTTCCTTCTATGAGGGGAAATGGTTTACTAAAAAGAGAATATTTATTATGGTTAATAATCTAAGTGGATTTTATTTAGGCACAGGCTAAATGTGGACATGCATACAGTGGCAACAGATTGAGTGCTATTATTTCCTCTGATTGAAAACCACCTGAGTAGTGCTATAGCATCTATTTCTGCAGAGATTTCCACCTGTCAAAAGTATTTACAGCAAGTAAGAGAAATGCTGTACTTATGTAACAAGCACCAATGTAGAATAGCTTGAGGTGTATGCTTTAATGTAATTGCTGCTAACTAAACCCAGCAAAATTTGTTTCCCTATATATTCAAATTAGAAAGTTGTTGTCACAGAATGTACATCTTAAAAATTAAATCACTGCCTTCAGACCAAGATTAGATTCCTTTCCTTCACTGGAAACTGTAAATTCTCAGAAACGAAATATACAGATACTGCTTGTGTCTATGACTAGAGTTACCTAACCCTCCGGTGTGAAAACATTGAACTCCAAAAGAAATCCATGACATAGAACTTCTGAGTCACCAGAGGGCAGAATAACAACTCAATGGAGCCAAGAAACGCTATAGCATCA